>BQNB010045526.1:24130-44223 GCA_026074375.1 Tanacetum coccineum
TCATTCAATATGTTTATGTGTTGCATGATTAGTTATTGTTCTTCACTTCGTTTTAACATGTTAGGCTAGATCCTGTTGATCCCTTTTGAAGAGATCTTACTTAGCTTGTTAAAGCTTAGTTGTGTTAGATAGATCCAAAACAACTATAGTAGAAACTAAGATTGAGAATATCACAAACTATGCGAAATCTAGTTTGCAATACTAAGAAGAATAATGAAACAATAAAACAAGATCTTGCTAAACATTCACTATATTGAACACAATCAAAGTTATAGAATAAACTTGAAACTATGAATACTAACTATGAGAAATGACTTCTAGATCTATATCTTTCTAACTATGCCTTAGGGTTTCTTTTATACACCAAGAAACCCTAATGGACTTACAAAATGAGTCAAGTAATCAATGCATATCTATTCATAATATATCTCATGCATATCACTTTAACAGTACTAACTATATAACCAACAGTAGTAACTATTATAACTAATAATATTAAAAAACTAACAGTACTAACACTTTGTACTAGCAGTACTAACTATAACACTAACAGTACCAATAACTTAAACTATTTTCTCTAATCTTCACCAGCAATAGTTTCTTCAACCAGTAGTAGAAACTTGAGAGGCCTTTATTCCCAATAAAAAAAATTATGCTAATCGATTCCAAATGCTTGAGCACACCCATAGGGACTTTGAAAATCGACATATGATATAGAGGGATAGAGCTAAGAACCAATTTAAGAAGTGTAAGATGACCTCCTATAGAAAGAGTATTAATCTTCCATTTAGATAACCGATAATGCACTTTAGAAGTTACCTCATCCCAAGAACTGGCTTTTGACATGACACCACCAACTTTGACACCAAGGTAATTAAAAGGAGTAGAGAAAGTAGAACAACCAATGCGCCTACCTGTTGAATCTACTTCGTCTGAATGGACTCCAAACCCTATCAACTTACTTTTTTGAATATTTATTTTAAGACCCGAAGCCATAAAAACACTTCAAAACATTAACAAGAGTATTAATATTAGAAGCATCCCAATCGCCTATAAAAACAGCGTCATCGGCATAAAACAAGTGGGAAATCGTCAAGGATTCATTAATAGTAATACCTTTGAATAAGCCCGCATCTAGAATTTTGCCAAATGAAAGATGTAAGCTTTCCATAATCAAGATGAAAAGGAAAGGAGATAGGGGATCTCCCTACTTTAAACCTTTAGAAAAATAGAATTTTAAAGTTGGGCTACCGTTAACAAGAACCGATCTGGTAGCAGTTGTAAGACAACCACTAATCCAACCCTGCCATTTATCACCAAACCCAAAAGCCTTTAATACGTCGTCTAAATTATCCCATCGAACAGAGTCGAAAGCCTTTTCAAAATCAATCTTAAAAACCATAGTTTTAAGCTTTTTGTGCGTATACCAAGACGAAAGCTCGTTTAGAATGAAAGGCCTATCAAGAATTTAACGATTGGTAACGAAAGCTGATTGAACGTCACTTATAAGATCCAACATAACTAAACTTAATCTATTCGCCAACACCTTAGCAATAATTGTGTACACACTTCCAATCAAGCTAATAGGAAGGAAATCTTTAACAACTTTAGCATCTTGAATTTTTAGGATTAAGGTAATAAAAGAGGCATTACATCCACGAGGGAAAGAACCTGAAGAGAAGAAATGCGAGACAGCAACCACCACGTCCTGATTTAAGAAACTCCAATATCTAAAAAAAACCCAAACGTAATACCAACAGGGCCCAGAGATTTGTTCGTGCCACAATCCCAAACGACCCTTTTAATCTCGTCATAAGAAAAAACACTTTCCAGCTCTTCTACTTGGTCCAATGATAATCGGTTAGGAAAATGAGTATCAGGGCGAATGGAGAAATCTTCAGGTTTTGAAAATCGACATGCAAAGTGATTCAAAAATTCGTTCTTCACCTTACATGGGTCGACAAGCCACTCGTCATCAACAAGAATCCCACAAATAGCAAGTTGAGATCTTTATTTATTGAGAATACCATGGAAATATTTAGAGTTCTCATCCCCTTCTATAGACCAACGCACCTTAGCTTTTTGAGCAATGTCCGAAGCTTTAATAGAATTGATGTCTTGAAGATCTTTTAAAAGCGTAGAACGGTACTTTAAAGTAGCTTTATTAAATCCGACTTGATCAAGAACTTTATCCACATCCGAAAGCTTCTTTAGAATTAACAATTTAGCATCAAAAGATTTTTTCCTAGTTTCTTTAGATCAAAGCTTGATATCATTTTTAAGAATTTGATGTTTCTTTTTCAAAAATAACATACCATTTGTCTCAGAAATGTTCAAGTTCCTCCAGGACTCCTCTACCAGCTTATCAAATCTATCCATCTTAAACCATGAATGAAAAACCCGAACGGAGAAGCACCATAATCTGTATCCAACTCTCTCATTAGGACGGGACGATGATCAGAAAGGTGTCTTTCTAAACAAATGGCTGATAGGTGAGGAAACACCATCATAAGACCTTTAGTTATTAGGAATCTATCCAACTTGCTCATCTTTGAAGCTGATTTATGAGCCGAAAGGAAGATCTAAGAGACCTGAACTAGAAATAAAATTGTTAAAAGCAAATGCTCCTTGATAATTAAAATTTGAACCAAACCTTTCTTGTTCCATACGAACTTCATTGAAGTCGCCTAAAATCACACATTCTCCATCCCATATGTTCACCATAGAAAAAAGATATTCCCAAAATTGTCTTTTTCTGTAAGCTCTTGAGGAGCATAGACAGAAATAACAAGCAATTGGGTGGACGTAGGAATCCAAGTACCCATGATTGCTAAGAAGTAGTCGAAAGCACTAATATTGTCTTTAAAAAACAAGCCAGGCTCCCAAACACATAAGATACCCCTAGAATTACCAACTAAAGAGATGGAAGCGTAATCAAAAGATAAATTACCTCACATCTCATTAATAGAAAACAAATCAATGCTATCCATCTTACTTTCCTGAATTGCTACAAAATAAACTTTATGTTTCAAACATAACTCCTTTAACCATCCTTTTTTAGCCTTGTGACTAAGATCTTGAATATTTAGGGACAAAAAAATTATTTAAAAATGTTACTATCTCCTTGTGAAGCGATAATAACTTAAATATTTTTCAAACATCCTTCCATATTGTACCCCATTGTTTGACCGACCTTTACTAGTTCGTCTATCAAATTTAAGATAGATCCTCCAGAATGAGCCTTAGAGAATCGAATATCACTACGCCTATGTGAAGAAACACCCTTAGAACTCCCTGAATCATTTTTGGTTTTCGAGGAAGATAAGTGTTGATCGTCAAGTTCGTCTATGCATTGTGCCTCTCCTTTTTTTTCCATCTTTATCTACAAGTGTGAACCCCGAGGGTATTGCAATTCCTCTTCTGTTGAAAGACCAGCATGGTCCTTTTTCTTTTTTAAGATATCATAAATCTAAAAAGGGTCTTCAGAATGCAATTGTTCATCAGTAGGGATGTTCTTGTTCCATGCATGGGAACGTTGTCGTTCCCAAAGATCGTTTCAGAAAACTTCTCAACATGATTATCATCATCAAATACATTCTCTTATTCCTTAACACCATTCTCTATGCCTTCTTCTTCACCAAAAGATTCATCATCAGAAGATAACGATTCACCTTTTTTATCTCAAAATTCTGGAACCCATGTTTCTAGTTCTTTGGCACGAATCCAGAAAACTTTTCTTTGCACTATGACTTTAAATTTTCGCTAATAAGATCATCAAACCTTGTCCTAACACATAAACGTTTATAAGAGAATGAATCATTACCATTCTCCTCTAATTCCACTAGTTCTCCCTACTTTGATGCAATCTTGACGAATGTATTTTGATTCTACGTTTTCAAGGGAAGACCTTCAATAGAAACCCTCACAAATCTTTCATCACAAACAAACGTGTTACATGCAGGTTTTAAAACATCAAACCAAGAACGAACTCCAACATGATTACCAAATTTTTCTTTAGAAACTGATGAGACCAAATCAATGAGAACCCACAACCCTCCTAAGTAAGAAAGTTTAACATTCGGCAACCCTTCTTCTTCGAGAGTTGTGTAAAGGTTTTGCAGAACATTAATATCTTTAACCTTCCCCTTAGAGACAAACTAAAATCATGATTCATAATGCACGAGTAGTCAAGAACCATAGCTGGTATAGAGCCCTCTTTTAAAGCGATGTAAGGAGTCCCTAATTTAAGAACAAAAGAAAAAGAGCACATGGAATTCCTTACATTCGCACCCATGGAAGTCCCCTGATTCGACCCTTTAGAGTTCCAAGCATTAGGTTTTGGGTCTCTTTGGAATCGTATTACATTCGCATAAAGGCGAAGACAATCAATCCAAATAGTACATAAATTCCAATCTGACAATCCAAGTTAACAATCTTAATGAAATGAACAAAAGCAAATCTTTTACCAGCTTTGGATTTCTTGAAAGGAATGAAAACATCTATTACTGTACTTTAAGCGCTACACACCTTCCACAAATCTCGCGACAAAAAGTGGTCAGGAAAATTGGTAACAAATAGATCTATTGGGATTGACATCCCCGTCTAGGTTTGGTGCCAACAAGGCCAACGGACGTATACCATGTCAGAATTCTAGGTGGTCTTGGGTTGGACACCTACAACGAGCAACTTCATACAAATACAATGTTGTAGCTTCGATGTTATGAGCTTAGTGCAGTTGTAATTACAACTTTATTTGACATTTTATGTGTTACATGTCATATACACTTGAAATCTTGCGGTCCATACAAATTTCTTACTTAAACCTATGAACTCGCAAACTTTATGTTGATATTTTCAAGCATGTATTTCTTAGGTGCTTAACTCGATATAACGTATTTGAAGTGCATTGGGTCATCATTCATTCAAGACTATATTTTTCATGGATTTCTCTTGCACTAAATTATCATCGTTGTATTTAAACTATGAATTTCATTTGATGCAAACTTGGGACCACTTGTTTTAAAATCATTTATTTTAATGTAACAACGAGGTTATCTTATAAACGGCTCACGTATATGTCGTATCATATTATCTTGTGCTTATGTATTATGAAGTAACGCTCTCGGTTACCTTTCTGCTACCATATATTTTGGGGTGTTACACCGCGTATCTTCTCCATTCTAGATTCTCAGAATCAATTTTTGTCATAACTTCACATATGTTATAAACTGTTACACGATTTGATGTCACATGAAAGCTTTTTTTTATCTAATGTCTCGCGTAAAATTTTAAACTAATGAGATTATGTCAAGAATATATCATTTATATTCTCATACATATGATACTTGTGGTAATTTTCGATCTTTTGTTTCAATTTAATATTCAAAATAGATTATTAATTTATTAATATGTATCGTTAATATTGACAAAATTCAAATCCGTATATTTGTCGATGCATTGAAAGAAGTATATATTAAGTGGTATTTTTTGTATTCTAATCTTTAGAACCAAGCATCATCTATTATAATGATAATACTCATTATATTCCTTAGTATTTACATTATCATTTCTTTTCTCATTACTCAATATGAACCAAGCGCCCTTTTAGAGTGACATGTGTCACTCTTTAATTAAAAACACTCTTATTTTTAAATTGAAATATTTTTTTATCTAATTATTTTTTTATAATCTAATTTCATCATATTTTATAAAGTTTTATGCTCTTTAATTCAACAACCATTTTGATATATTCTTATTAATTTTTAGTTTTTTTCAATTTTAACGCCATCAAAACTAGTACTTTGTGCGGGTACCATGCTAGCATTAAAAAAACATTAAAAGAAACCATGTTAAGATCTAAAGAAAAATATTCGGCCTTTATTAAAAACAAGAATTTTAGCCCGCGCGTTGCCGCGAGATGTTTGTCAGGGTGAGTTTGGTATACATCCGAAACTATGTAGAGAACTCGATGTGAATCTGGTGCGAGCCAAAAGTCTCAAACATAGTACAGTAACAGTTTCATTAAATCATTCCATGATACGGTAAAAAAATGCGATTACATACTTAAAGGAAATAGTATAGTACGATGTCCTACAGTTACATTAAACCATTCCATGATACGGCAACAAAATGTGATTTGCATCTGCACGACAGGCTCCTTTTTTCATCTGCAGGATAAAAGCTTAGACAAAATAACGATGATTTACTTCTTTCACATGTAGGATAGAAAATTAAACAAAATAAGTAATCAGTATATAGAAGGTCATATGAGGACAAAGTGAGGGCATCTAGAAGTTTATGCAAAACTGTTGTCATGTGAGTGTTTGTTTGTTGTTAACAGCTGGTAATTTGTTAGTGAATTTTGATGAGTATGTTGTTGTAAACCATAATATCCAACCACTTCTGAAAAGTTATGTTATTTACGAATATTTGATTTTTGTATGCATTATACAGGTTCATATAGTGCTAGTTACTTCTTTATCTCTATATGTTTGGTCACAGAATAGATGACTGTTAGCACAGATAAGTAGGAACAGAAGCAAGTGTATGCATAGCATTTTTTTATTTTTTTAATATACGTGTCAGAGTAATTAAGCGTGTTATTGACAACAAAGGTTAGTGGAACATGTTGTGCTTGACATGTGGTGTTATGTAGGATGTTTGTGATACGTGGTGTTGTTGTATGTTGCCAAATATGTGTGTTGCTGTTGGTTTTGTTTTTAATTTTTGGGGCTCGTTGTTCTATTTAAACTTTCTAATGTTTCCATAGACTATGTCGATTTCTTTAAACACTTTGAATTGGTTATTATTCATGCATGGCTAACATTCCAAAATCTTATCCACTTGTTCATAAAGATTGATTATTGGATTTGTTTAATTAGGGAAGTTGGTGAAGATGTTGCTAGGGTAAGGGAGTATAGGGGCGTGGCTTGTGGGTCGAAGATTGCTATGTGGAGGAAGGAATAGTATATTAGAGAACTTAATGCTCTTGGTGGTTGTGAAGGTGTTGTTGAAATTGTTAGGTTTATAGAGGGGTTGCAATAAGATGACATGGAGAGGTATGACCGTTCGCTATTATTGATGAAGGAGATGGAGGTTAAGGCACTCGAGAAGTATAAGTTTATCTTAAAGCTTATTGGTTATGTGGTGGACTAAAGCTATTTATGTTTATTTTAAAGTAATGTGTAATATGCATCTGTTTTATGTTGACCCTTCTGAGTTGCTTGTTTTTTTATGGTTGTAATCGTATGTTTTAAGAAACAATTTGTAATCAACATTGTGTGTTTGTGCATAGTTAGGATAAGGTTACTATTTTTTGTTACGGACTTTTTTTATAAAGAGTGGTGTGGTTACTGTATGTTAAAAGGGGTATTGCAGATAAAGCAAAAGCAAGTATTCGTATACAGAGGGGTATTGTAAATACAGTAAAAGCAATTATTTGTCTAGAGTTTTGTAGTGGTTTTTTTAGGGGGGGGGTGTGTGATGTGGAAAGATAAGGTGTTTTAACAGAATTGATAATTTGGCTTTTTAAAGGTGTTGAGGTTCAGTGTTGTGCATTCAAACTTGTAATAACATAAAGAATGGCAGCGCTGCCTAGGTGCGATGAGCTTCGTCAAGCTGCTCATTCTTCGGAGTGGGAAGACATGTTTATTTTATACTGTCATAGGGCTATTGTTGAAGACATAAGGTTGGCGAGAGAGATCAATGGTTAGTACTGCTTGACCTAAACACTCCTTTAAGTTGCCCAAAGCCATTTTAAGCTTATAATTTTGAGATTTAAAGAGTAAAATTCAAATACCAGATAATAATAAGCTTCTAACAAACCTGATGAACATATTTCAACAATCAAATAAGCAAAAACAATAAGCTAACAACTAATGCTAATATTTTTTGTTTTTATGACTTTTTTGTATTAAAACATGAATATTAAGATCTAAACAAACAATTGAACTAAATAAGCATTAAACACAAATAATAAGCAATTATAAGCTAAGATAAACTAAAATAAGCAAATAATAAGTAGTATGAAACAGATTAAAGCTAATAGTGTAAATTTAAGCTTAAATGTAAAAAAGAAACTTACAGGAGCTTTTGCTCTAAACAAGGCTAAGATTAAGCTCAAATGAGCTATCAACAAGCTCTAGCTTATCACAAGGATAAGCTAGTAAAGTCTAATAAGCTCTTCCAGGGTAAGCTTATCATCCAAAGCAACCAAATCCATCCATAGCATAGGTATTAAACTATTTTTAGATGTATAAGTAGATTAGTGATCAATTTGGGTTCAATATAAGCTTAGAGACTTAGATGAGCTTATTAGAGGCTTATGAAACAGTAACAGCTTATTTATCAAAGTTTATATGTAAGTAAGCTTTGAGAAAAGTAAGAGCATAATAAGGAAACTTGATTTCTATTAATAAAACAGCTGATTACAAAACTAAAAATTGAAATGACATTAAGTAAACAATAAGCTAAAACATTTTTAAAGAAAAATCATAAAAGCTAAATTTTATAAGCTGAAAATGTAAAAAAATCTATATTTCTGCTGTGAGTGAGAAGGTCTTGTATTTATAGCTGAGAGAGAAGCTTCTAGGCCTCTCAACATACTCCTCCAAGCTTTGATCTCGTCCCTTCCTTTAATACCAATAATTGGATCCTTTGTTTAAGCCGTTGGATCAAATAAGTGAGAACACAGATTGCTAGTGTGGCATTCCGTGTGTCAGAGTACTTGTGCTTCTTTACCAAATGTTTTAGTGCAAAAATTTCCTTCCTTGTGTGTTTCCTTGCATCCACGTGTGATACCCTTGAGGTGTCTTGGCCAATGAGAGGCATTGGTGACGTTTTACTCTGCCAACTCCTAACTTAGTACTCGAATCTTAGAGCCACGCTGTCAATTGCATTTTACCTCATGATTTTGAGGTGGGTAATTGTTGAGACGACGATGAATAGTAAAACCAGAGTTTCGCACCCTTTTCTCTCTTTTCTTTTTTATAACTTAGTTTGACCTAGGGGTGTGTTTGTTGACTTGGGCCCGGGTATAAAGAATTGGGCCACAGGTTTGGATTGGGCTTGGTTATAAGGGTTTTGTTATAAAAGACTAACGACCGTTAGTCCTTTATAAATAAAAGGCTAACGGTGTTAGGGTTTTTGGGACTTTTTGTGAAATTAGGTTTAACATTTAGGGCATTTTGGGTATTTTGAAGATTTTGTCTTTTATGAGTTGACCAATGTTGACCAAGGGTTAACTTTGTTGACCTTTTGCTAGATACTTCCGGCTCTCTTGCACTCTATCCGTTCCCGTGTCTGTGTTTGTCCAGCTTTGACCGTTTTCTTATGATTTTTGCACTATCCATACCTACACATTCATAAACAACAAAATACACAAATACAAGTATATTTTTGCACATTTTGATCATTTAAAGGCCATTTTGGATATAATAAAGATATGTGATTTCTCACATATCAATGGTCTATGTGATGGTTTGACAGCTGTAATTGAAGAAATTAAGCTTTTCATAGGTGATCTGGAGACATTGGTGCACAGATTTGTGCCTGAGAAAATGTGCGAGTTCTTGAGGGAGACGCAAGCCAAAGATACAGATAAGTTGATGAAGTTGCAGATTTTAGGCAGAGAGTTCGAGATACGGGCTCATGAGAAAAATCAATTTATCAAGAATCTCAAGGGAACCATGGACTATTGATGTTGTTGATGATGTCGTGTTGTATTGACTCTGTTTAGTGTCGGTAGAATAAGAGCGTAGTGTTGATGCGCGTGTGTGTCAAGGGTGTGCCTGATCATGTGGTTGTATGCATGTATTTTTAGTCTTCTTGTATTTCTGTTGTAGTGTTGTATTTGTTTAACAGTACGTTGTTTGTATGATATTTTTCCTAATTTAAGTTTGTTTACATGTTTATTTTAAGTGAGTTGAAATGTGTTTTGATTTTTGGATGTGTGTTGTCACACCCCGCCAAGGCAGAAACGCGAGGCGTAAACAAGAATGGATATCATCACAACACATGGTGTCTATATAGAGAATACTAAAATGAAAACTAAAGTAAAGCAAAGACACAAAGTGTCATAACAATACCCAAAACCTAATGGTGTCTTTATTAATGAGAAAGAGGTCTCGTCAATAAATGACATGCAAAACATAATCCAAACAATTCATGCAAACGCATTTATTCAAACAGAAAGCATAAAGAAACTCCAAGCATCCTACGGTCTCTTCTAGCAACTTTGCTCTATCTTAGCACCATTAAGCTCACCTGAAAATGATGCTTAAAATGTGAACATAAAGTTGAGCGAGAATCATAGGTTTACGACATACAACAATATCCAAAATAAACTTTCAATTAGCTGCTGCAATTACCAAAACAATTCATGACAACAATTAACAACAACGGGACAGAACGTGCCCACGATCTACAATCATATCAACTACATATGTGCGCTACATGTCCTTATATTAGCTCACACAGTCTTACCACCATCACACCTCGTTTTGCATATTGGGATCTACAATACCAAACATATCATACACTGGGTAGGCGTACCCATCCGATCCCATATCACAACACTAAGTAGGCGTACTCACCCGATCCAATACACATAACTACAACAAGCTTAAAAATATTTTAACACGACAACAAGACAAGCATCATTCTCACCCTAAAATAACATGAGAAAAGGGGGCTATAAAACTCACCTTTGCTTAGCTTTCCAAAAAATTTCAACAAAAAGCTTCACAAACAACTAGCACAAATCCAAACAACAAAATAACTCGTCTTACACGCTACTAAGACAAAGGCTTAATGTAAATGTAATAATGATATGATGGATGTATAAGGTGTTCTATTAACCCCATGGGTCACCCCGACACCATACCCAACTTTAACCACTTCATTAACAACTTTCACTAGTTAGTCATAATTTGTTCAAAACTGCAGAATTTTAACATGATTTAACGTACTCAAAACCTCTACTTACTGACCTCCATATTTCATACCAAAAATCACCTATGTTAATTTATGAGTATATTAACTACCTCATGATTCCCAAGAGCCATATACATGCACAAGTACTCCTAAGAAAATCAAACTTGAAAACAGTCCCAATACGGATCTATTTGCACACTAAAAGGTTTGGACCTAAAACCCATACTTAGACCCCAAATCAGAAGCTATCCTTTGGGGGATTTCTAATAGACACATAGAACTAAACTCATGTATAAGGGATAAACTAAATTCAAATTTTAAGTGGGGGTTTTATACCTCGTAATCTGACCTAAATCTTACTCGTATTTACTGCTTTGACATTTTTCTTGCAACCAACGTTTGAATGACTTTCCGACCTTAAAAACTTTCGAGGACGGATGTTTTGGAAACTAGACTCTCTGAGCTACATTATAGGCACCGGAAACTTGACAAAATCTATTACCATCATTGAGAAAACAGCCAAACAACACAGCCCTAAATTCTGCCCTAATCTAAATCATGTTTTAACGCGATCTAAACCCTAACGAATACACCCATATGATCTTAATTAAACCCTAATCATTATAACATGTTTATTATATCATTAATTACAGATGTTATGAAACCCTAATTATCTATCATAATCATTATTACACATTTTTAATGATAATTAACTCAAAGGATTATGATTTATACCTTAAATTTTCGAATCTTGAACACAAAAATTACCAAACTTGAAAAAAAAAATTCTTCTTCCTCCTTTGATAAAATTTGGCTGGGACAATTAAAAACAAGGGGGAGAAGGGTTTTGGGTATTTATAAGGTTTACAAAAAGGTTTAGGATAGATATCTTTTACCAATTTTAATTAGAGTAAGATTTTTTTCCTTTCTTTTTTCTTCCTTTGTTTTTTGGCCGATTTCCCCTTTATATATATATATTTATATTTTATTTATTTATTTATTAATTACTTAATTATTTGTTTTACCTTAAGTTTTTATAAAAACCTTAGCTTGCTTGCGCATACCTTTTTGCTTAAACATAATTTACTAGACTTTTAAAATAAATAACTTTTCATTTTTATTTTAACCTAACTTTCCAAAAATAGAAATTCACATTTCATTCTTATTCTAACTACTAACACCTATTCATACCTAACATTACTAACACATAAATACGTATACGTAATAATACTTACACGATAAATCACTAAAACGCTTAAATCACAAAATCATTTCCTTGTCACCAAAAGTGAACGAAATGAATTCAACCAATCTCACCACCATTCCAATCTCATTGAGATGATCACACTCAATAGATTGACTAATCAAATCTCACATATCCCACACAACACACATAAACACATATAAACACATATAACACATAACCCATTCATTGCAACAGATACATAAGTCAACACTAATAGTTTGACTAACTGCTCAAGTCATGGTTGTCACAGTATCCCCTCCTTTAGGAAATCTCGTCCCGAGATTTAACCAAAAGGTTCAACTCTATCATTACCAAACAATAAATCGAGGATACTTATCTTTCAAGTAGTCCTCCCATACCCATGTTAACTCAAAGTTACACTTTGAATTCCAACTAACTTTCACAAGATATCTTACTGCTAACCACTTTGCCTGCCCACAAAAGGGTACGCATAGCAGCATAACCGCTCCAAACGAAAAGAAACATCCAACTACCTGAACCTCGCCCGTCATCGAGGAGACTCGTCAAAAACCTTAAGTTGTGTAACAACGTCATTTACAACCCGGTCTCGCAACTCATAAAAAAAGAACATGTCCCTTGGAACCCAAGTTATAAGTTGTTACAAAGCCCAACATTTTTGAAAAAAATCGGCTCAACTTTGAGTTTATTCATAAAATAACTTTAACCAAAATCACATAAACACATCTAAGGGCATACTAAGGTCTACAAGAAACCTTACGTACCCAACTTCAACTACAACTCCCAATGACCCCTTGCTCAACGAAAAAGTGTGGATACTCAGTTTACCTGAAGTCTTAAAGACCTCGCTTCTAGCCAAAACCGGACCTTAACTATCACCATCCTGCTACATTTTAACCTCTTACTTTACGGTCACTATTCTCAACAGGTTCCTCAACAAAACGAAGAGTTTTGTCAAACTCGATCTCATCCAATGATACATGTAGACTAGCATCCGCCAGACATTGTTTTTAGGTTTGACACATGAAACGTGTCATGTACTCCACTCAATTCCTCAGGCAATCTCAACCGATAAGCTATAGGACCGACTCTTTCAAGAATCTCAAATGGCCCTACATACCTTGGTGCTACCTTACCCTTTTTCCCAAAGCGAATTACACCTTTCAAGGCGACACTTTTAGCATAACCCGATCTCCTACCTCAAACTCTAACGGTTTGGGCGTCATTTATCAACATACTCTATTAACGGTCTCTTGCCGCTTTGGCTTTTCTTATAGTCTACTACCTTATCTGTACATATCTAGTACTAACTCAGGCCCAGCAAACTACTCTCTCCAATCCTTGCCTATAGAACAGGCGACCTACAATTTCATCCATACAAGCTTTCAAAATGGAGCACAACCAAATGTCTCGAATGATAACTACAACTCAAAATCAATAACACATGCCCTCATTTATCTTCCCCAAAGTCTGAATCATACGTTCGGCATTGTCCATCCGCTTTGAGGATAGCTAAGTAGTACTCAAATCCAATCGCATCTCTAACACTTTCTGCAGCCTCTGCCAAACACGAGGTAAATCATCCATCTCAATCCGGAGTTAATCGTCCACTAGAATATTCATTCCTTCTATTATCACATCATATATAATCCTTGCCAACTTCACATCTGAATTTTCTTGTATAGCTAGAAAATAGAGCTAACTTGGTCAGTTAATCCGACCATCACCCAAATCCATTCAACTCATTACATTGACCTTGGAAATTTAGTAATAAAATTCATGGTGATTCTATCTTCATTTTACTCAAGTATCTCAGGCTGTTGTAGCAAGCCAAAAGTCTTTGACATTGCAGCTTTCACCTCTTAAACAAATCCAATAATTGCTAACATAGGTAACTATATATTTTCTACACGTGGCTACCAATACATGTCTCCAAGGTTATAGTACGTCTTATCCGCTCCCGGATGTACCAAGTACCTTGATGCATGAGCCTCATCCATTACTACCGTCCTCATCATTCCCTACTAACAGAACTCATATACGATCCATAAAGTACAAACTCTCGTCCTCCTTCTTTTCCATATGTCAATCTAACCCATGAAGCCTTTCTGCGCGTACGTTCTCTTGCTTGAACGCCTCACTTTGGGCTGCCAATATCATTCCTCTTACTCCATACTGAATGGTCATAGCCTCACTCAAAACACGTCTAGGTTTCACTTGTTCCTTCCTACTTAACGCATCAGTCACCACATTTGCCTTACCTGGATGGTAGCGAATTTCGTACTCATACTCACTATACAATTTAATCCATAAGGTACTAACCATCATCTGCCCTCTTTTCCATTTGTTGGTCCAGGTCACGCAGCATTTCTGCTGGCGCGTTCTCTACCTTGGACGTCTCACTTGAAGTAGCCAATATCTTGTCCTTAACACTTGACTGGATAGTCATGGACATTGCTCTTACTCGTCTTAGTTTCACTCTCCCTTTCTACTCAACGCATCAACCACTACATTCGATTTATCGAAGCGTCACACAAATCATTCTTCAAAGTCTGGAAAGCCTCTTTTCGTTCTGCGCCCCACTCATACTTCTGATCCCTCTCAGTTAGGGAAGTAATGGGTTTAACAATCTTAGAAAAGTTTGCGATGAAACGTAGGTAGGTAACCTGCCAATCCTAAGAATAATCATATCTCGGATGGTGTCGTAGGTACTTCCCAATTCTTCACTGCCTCACACTAGTAACCTTAGCATACAACTTCTCCTTCCTCAGTAATTCCAACTCTAACTTCAAATGAACTCCATGCTCCTCTTCTTAACAAACAACACTGGTGCATCCCCACGGAAAATGACTAGGTCGTATGAAACCCTTGTCTTGCAACTCTCGAAGTTGTTCAGACAATTCTTGCATTTCCAAGGGTGCTAGACGATATGGAGACTTCGCAACTGACGTCGCTCCATGAACCAAATCTATGCGGAACTCAACCTGTCGTTGTGGTGGTCATCGACAAATCTTTCGGAAACACACAATAAAATCTCGTACGACGAAAATACCACTCCATTTCTACTCACCTACCTTAGTATTCATTAAGTTTTCACGACTCCTTGAGTACGTTCACCATGAACCTGAAGTATCTCATCACCTTCCAACGGTATCCTAACCACCTTCTCATGACATACTATCACAAACTTCCTTTTGGATAACCAGTCCATTCCCACAATGACATCAAAGCTTCTATGACTCAATGGTATCAACGAACTCCAAGGGTTACGAACAACCGAATAGGATAACAAATGAATATCGAGTCAAAGGCTAGAGTGCATATAGGATATTCCACATATGTAAATAGACGTGGATCAAATGACATAAGAATCCTTTGAAAGAAAGGATACGTATATGCACCGAGTGAAAACGCAATGAAAGAAAATCAACAGACGTACCACGACAAATGAACACATAAAAAAATATCAATACGAAAGACGGAAATTCTTATACCAATTATCGACTTTACTCGAAAGACAAAATTAAATAATGTTTTTATAAAAATCAATTTAAATTAAGAAAGTCACTTTAAGTATAAAAATCATTTTAAACAATAAGTAAAATTGTCTTAAATTTAATCTTTATAAAATTCATTCTGGTTGTCATAAAAAATCTAGAGATGGTTATTGTTGATTAATTTTTAATACGTAATAATATCTAAAGTATAGAAAATTCTAAAACTACCCTTGAGGACAAAGGTAGTAGGAAGAATCTTACAAAAACACTACACGTTTAACCAGCAAGTGATTACCGGGTCGTTTTCCCAAAGATTTATGAAATCGAGACCTCGTTTGTTATTTAGACAATGACTTGAATTGGTTCAAAGATGATTTGTTTTCTTAAATCCTAATAGTGAGAAAATTAAGGCACAATTAAATCTAACTACGAAAAAAAACGATAACGTGAAATAAAGTAAACACGACAAATAAGCTAAAACACTAAAACCCTAAATATTTTTCTAAACTTTTTCTAATTCTAATTAACTATTTAAAAGTAAAAAGCTAAGGAAATTCTAAACCGAAAGTAATTTAAGCCAAAAACAAAGAAAACGAGAACGGGGATCGAATCTCGTTCTTTAAAAAGGTGAATTTTTAAAATATTAACCCTACGGAAGTAAATTTCAACCTAAACCTAGAATATGATAAGAGAAAATTTTATAAATCATTTTTATGATTTTTTAAAGTTTTTAACAAAAATAAATGATTAAAAATACTAAACTTTGATTTAAAAATCTAAGTAAAATTCTAAAAATAGCTTATGATAAGCAGAATGCAGGAAAATATAAAAACTTAAAAAGCTAAATTAAATAAGCCGGGAAAAAGCTTTTAAGCGCTCGAAGTGCTTATGATAAAAAGAACTTAAAAAGGGTTAAAACAATAAACAATGCACCTTGAGACGTAAAAGTCCCAAGGGCGCAGTAGTGAGGGGTGTGTGTGTTGAGTGTTATAAAAGGGAGATACTAGGTTGAGGTCGGGGGTTCGAGTCTTGCTCACCCCTGACTTCCTTGGTTTCCCCTTTTTTATTTTTTTTCAAAAACCTAAAAAGCAAAGTTGTAAAACAGCTTATAATAAGCTATTTTTGTGAAAACAACTTTTCTAAAAGCTGATCAATAAGCCATTAAATAAGCTTAAAACAGACAGAAAGTACTTGACTATTTTTTTTACTTTTTGCAAAACTTAATAAGCTAAAAACTAAAATAAGCTAAAACAAGGACTGAATAAGCTATTATCTTAAATGTAACCTAATAAGCTAAACTAGACTAGAAATAAGCAAATTGGATAAGCCATAAGCTGAAAAATCAAATAAGCACTTATCCTAAACTGCATACTAAACAGACAGATAGCAAACTTTGAGCTTATTTTAAGATAAGCTATTGGAACCTTATGGTAATCTAACTTATACCTACTTAAAGCCTGGCCTATAAGCTACTTGAAACAATAGACAAAAAACATTTTGAAATTCAAATAAGCACTGAAAAAGCACAATGAAAAAGCTACTTATGTTGTTTTTGATGTTTTTGGTTTTTTCTATGAAAAGCTAAAATAAGCTGAATCCTGGACTAAATAAGCTACAAACAACTTAATTTTAACCTAATAAGCTAGTTAAGACAGAAACTAAACAAAAACTTATGGCAATAAGCTAAAAATCATAAATAAGCACTTTGATAAAACTGATAACCAAACAGGCCTTAAGGGCACTTTTGAGCTTAATTCCAAATAAGCAAATGGATCCTTATGGGAATCTAGCTTATACCACTCTAAACCTTGACTATTAAACTACACAAAACCACTTTTAAAAAGTATTTTGAAAATCAAATGCTTAATCAAAAGCTTAATGAAAAAGCTGCCTATGCATTTTTACCTAACTTTTGGTTTTTGAATGAAAAGACAAAAAGCTAAATTGCAGATCTAAAACAAGTATTTAAATAAGCTTTTTAACTCAAATAAGTTTTAGTTTAACGAGAATAGCCTAAAATCTAATTGTGCACAAAATATCAAAAGCTAACAACTACTTTTTCTTGCTGAATTTTAAGCTAGAAAATGGCTTTTTGTCTATTTTTCCTACTGATGCAATTGGCACTAAATGACTAATCCTTAAAACCAAATAATGCAGAACTAAAAGCTTGATTCTATCATCATTAAAACACCAAAATATGAGCAAAATGATTATTAAAAATAGCAGGAACAAACTAGAGCCCTAAATGCAAATCAAACTGAACTAGTACACACAAATGCTAACAAACTTTTTCAAAAGTTTGAATTAACCTACAAAGACCTTAAATCCTTTCTTATAAACTATAAAAATGGAGTTAAAAATTAGTCTAAAGAACCAAAGTGATCCTGACAGTATTAACTTTGGTTAATACTTTCTTGTCCCAAACACTCCTTTAGAAAATTAAAACTCATTTTTAGCTTATAATATTGAAAGATAAGGCTCAAATTTTTAATACCAGATATTGCACAGCTTATAACAGACCTAAGAAACAGATTTCTAAAAGCAAATAAGCAGGAACAATAAGCTAACAATATTAAGCTATTAATTTTGGATTTTTTCACTGTTTTATAAAAAATAACATGCAAACTATGATTTAAGCTAAAAATTAAACTAGATAAGCATTTAACAACTATATTAAGCACTAATAAGCTAATCTAAGCATAAATAAGCTAGCTACAAGCAGTAATAAGCTAAATTGCAATTTTAAGCTATAAAATGAAAATGAAGACTTACAAAGGCCTTTGCACAAACAAGGCTTATCAAATGCTCTTATGAGCTAATCAACAAGGTGATAAGCTAGAGAGGTCCTAGAAACCCATCCATGTCTGGTTTCCCTTCCAAATTTAAGTTGAGGTAATTTTGGGAGTGAATTTGAGTAACAATAAGCTCATTTTAGCTTTTAAGAGCTTAAATGAGAGTGTAGCTAGCTTATGAGTGAATTAGACAGCTTATTTAGCTTTAACAGAGTATACAAGAGCTTTTTAGACCATTATGCATTAAAGTAAAAACATGGATTCTCAAGAGAACAATATGAAAACTAAACTTTTAATTGATATTTGAAACTGATTACAAGCTTAATAGAAGAAAATTACATTTAAATTGAAAAACAATAAGCTAAAGTTACATAAAATAAGCTATACTATACTAAAATTATACTACTCCTAGATACTAGATGCTTCTTGTGAGTGAGTGAGGAGCTCTTTATAAAGGCTGAGAAGGAAGCTTCTAGGTCTCAGATACACGCCCCCTTCTGCTTTGATCATCACCCTTCATTCATTTCCAATCATTGGATCCTTCATTTTGGCCATTAGATCAATTTCCATCACACGGATTGCCAAGCTAGCAATCCAATAAGTTGGGAGCCCTTGTGTTTCTTTTAGCCTTGATTTAGTGCAAAATTCTTATTTGGAGTGTGTTTCCTTGAGCCCACGTGTCATTCCCCCTGTCATAGCTAACCAATCATGAGCTCTTGTGACGTAATAGCTTGCCAGCGTGTAGCATAGTACTAGAATCTCTTGTGGCCACGTTGGATTGAGAGGGTGTGGGTTAATTATGGTTTAATTTGAGCTGGGTGAATTAGGGGAGACGGTGAACAGTAAAAACTGTTTTTCCCGCCCCCCAAATGTTATACGATTTGTGTTTGACCCGGGTTTAATCGTGAGTTGACTTGGGCTTTTATAAAACAATTTGGGCCATTTGTTTTGAACTTGGGCTCGGGAAAATGTTAAAGGGTTTATGGTTTTGGTTTTATAAGAGATTTAACGAACGTTATCTTTTTAATAGAAAATGACTAACAGTGTTAGGGTTTAAGGCTTTTAGTGGGTTGACCAATGGTTGACCAAGGTTGACTTTTGCTAGAAACTCCCGGCTCTTGTGTACTCTATCCGTTCCCGTGTTCATGTTTGTCCGGTTTTGACCGTTTTCTTGTGATTTTTGCAACATCCTTACCTACACATCACATATGACAAAACAAGCAATATACAAGCATAATTTGCACATTTTGATCATTTAAAGGCCATTTTTGGTATAAAATGGATATGTGATTTCTCACATATTAAAATTCCCCAAACTAAGTGATTGTCGTGTCCTCACGCAATGTTATATGCCCTAAAACCAAAAACCTCAAAACCTCCCCAAACTAAATCTTTGAAAAGTAGCAAAGACTTTTGAGGGGAGAGTTAAGAAATCACAAGCTTTAAAACACCCTATTTTCCCATTTTTCAAAACTTTTTCATTTTTTATGATTTTTCTAATTTACAACTTACAACTTATTCATGTGTGACATAATGTATTACTTTCATTATTTATTGATAAATTTTTGGATCATAAAACAAAAAGCACAAAAAGTGTCCAAATGGATAAATTCATCGTCCCCGACTTTCACCTCTCCAAGCCAAGCT
>BQNB010045527.1:0-44222 GCA_026074375.1 Tanacetum coccineum
CTTATTGACAAGGCATAGCTCGTGTCCAACAAGAAGACATTAGAGTGGGGTGAAACAAATATTTCGCTACCTTCAAAGTCCAGATATGGGTTTATATTATACTAACCTATCTGGAAAAAATCTAGTTGGTTTTGCAGATGCAAGATATATGTCTGATCCCCATATCGGTCGGTCCTAACCTGGATTTTTCACAAGTTCCATAAAGCAAACAATGAGTGCCACTTCATTAGAATCATGCAAAGATATTAGCCATCCGTGAAGCGAGTCGGGAATGCGTATGGTTGAGAAGTGTGGTACAACATATTCGTAAATCATGTGGGATTTCTTCAGGACAGGAGGCTCCCACAGCTGTACATGAAGATAATGCAGCGTGTATTGCTCAACTTAAGGACGGATACATCAAAGGTGAAAAACCAAGCATATTTTACCGAAGTTCTTTTTCACTCATGACTTGCAGAAGAGTGTCGACATTATTGTTCAAAAGGTTCGTTCAAGTGATAAACAAGCATACTCATTTACCAAGGCACTTCCTACTACAACATTTAAGAAGTTGGTTCATGATACTGGAATGCGAAGACTCAATTAACTTAAGTGATCTAATCATCAAATGGAGAATATACTTCAAAAGGAGAATATACGCGTTGCACTCTTTTTTCCTTAGCTTTGGTTTTGTCCCACAGGGTTTTCTAAGCAAGGTTTTTAATGAGGCAACACATTCAAGCGTATGAGAACTAATGATGGATAGCCAAGAGGGAGTGTTATGAATAATTATGATTGTGGCTATTCATATACCTAAACATCTCAAACCTTTCATCTTTTGTATTCCCTCAATTATGATTAAACTAAATACTTTGATTATCGGTTATATGTGTTGTTATTAGGCCAACATTGAAACAAAAATAAAAAAAACAAATTCTAGGACCAATTACAACCATGTTTTTGATCTTGTTTTTCCTAACCACATGCTGTAGATACACCTTACACGTGTCTCTCAGCTAATTAATTTCCACCTCTCATATACCCCGTGTGGGAGCCACCTTTCTGTTAGTTAACTCATTATTCATCAGCTCTTCTCTTGTAGCATTTGGATATTGTATTGTAATGTAATCCATCTTGAAATACCAAACGAATAATAATATCTGGGACTTTCTTTGATAGTTAAGTGCTTTTGTTTCATTAATGTTAAGGTATCTATATATAGTTTGTATTTGTTAACAGGCGATGTGCTGGTTAGGATGCTACGTATTTCTCAAGCTTTGAAGGTTAGAGATGTTTGATTGGGACGACCAAGAGGTTTGTGCATTATATAATATGTTGTTGTTGTTTTATTCTCTGTTTATACCTCAATATGGATTACTCTGTTGTATGTTTTTTTATACAGATTTTGACACCAATATTAATATGCTGACCATGAAGCTGTAATTCAGCCAAGTTCTAGCTCATTTGTTGTGCAATATCATTTAATTTTCACATTTGCCTTTTCAGAAGAAAACTGACATTGTTTTCAAATTTCAAATTGAGCAATATAACTAATATTTAATCTTCAAGGAAAATGGATCGAAAGTTAGGACTATGTTGCAGAATCGCTACCGAGTTCATTACTAACTAATGTGACATTGATACTGTAACTGTATTTCTTTCCTGATACCAAGTTGAAACGCCTTTTTCCCGACTCTAATTTTTTTTAACACACGACAAACGACACGACCCGGAATGACCGTCCGTTACTTCTCGAGTATACTTTTATTTTTTTGATATGAACTGGACCTTGAAAGTACTTTTAATAGAAAGTAAACTCAATTACCTTCAATATGGCGGGTGGCACGGCCTCTAACAACTTACGGTTCATTTTATACAAAATACACAAAACGACTAAAATCTGGAAGAGTACCATACGGCTGTATGGTCATTCTTGGAGCATACGGCAGTATGCTTACAGAGAGGACAGTGGCGAACCTTAGGGGTTCCCGCATGGAGTTTTCTTCCTAGTTCCGATTTTCTAAAACGCACCCATTTACACCACTTTTAGTATAGAATAAAGATTGCCACTGTAGTCCTGATAGATTAGGAATATATATTTTCGGTGTTATGTGCAACAATGTGTATATATGACAGGGGCATATCCGCATATAGACTTGTCTATGCATGTTTAAGCCTTTCGTTAAATTAACTCGCTTATGACTAGAAACTATACCCTTGATGCATGATTAGCTGACTATCTCCGGTGTGTCATCCCCAGCTAAGTAACTGGATCCAAGTGCCACATAGATTGTATGACTGCAAATGAAAATATGTTGATGTCGTCCTCTAATATTCTATTTTAATTCATATTTAGTAAATACATGATAAAGCCTTAAATAATCTTTCATTAAGCTTCTGAAGTTCTCCCTCCAAACCTACAAAGAAACCATGATCGTGAAAGAAAGTATATATCTAAGGAGGCATCCATCTTTACGTGTATTATAGTTTCTACAGTATTCAATGATACTGATAGTTATCTTACAAATCACCATATGACGCTCATAACTATTCTTAGCTTGCAAATATCATATGGGACGAGGAAGGTAAAAGTGAAGATCATATTGTGCCATATCCTAATGAAGCCTATGAGATATCTCGTGGGCCATGTGGGGAGGATACTAAGGTGTCAGACAAGGAAGATGCAAATGTGAAACTTACTAAGAAGACTGTTTCTATTACTGATTCACAAGAAGGGAGCAGTACACATAATGAAAGACTTGCCACTGATAGATTTTGTACACTAACCAATTTGTCCCGATCAAATTTGGATCTGCAACACATAGGTATTAAAGTCATAGTTTGTGGATGCACACATACGTATACACAGATACTTTTTGCACTTATGCATGGTGATAATGTATATCTGATTTTTAACAGATGAAAAAGGTCAAGAAGATAATGGTTCTCAATTTTTCGACGCTCAGGTTGAGGACAGAGAAGAAAGTAATTTTGTAGATTATGGTTGGGCCAACGTTGGAAACTTCGAGGATCTAGATAAAATACTAAGGTAATGTACTTGATATATTGTTCTTCTCTAATTCTTCTATTAAAAGTTTGGGAGCTACAATCTTTTAGTCCAAAAATTCAAGTATACATTGAGATTTTATATGGTTAAATCAATACCCAATCCTGCCAGGGCACTGACTCAAATATTATAATGAGTTAAATCATATTTAGATCTGCGATTGAATTCATTATCTTGCGGTTATAATTGGTCTTAATGTTAGTTATCTGACCCAATATCCTTACAAGTGATGTTTTGCAGTAACCACGACCTGCCGTTGTGGTCATCTACTAAAAGTTATGTTACTGGTTGTCCTGCGAAAACTGATCTTTTGTCTACGGACTCTCCAATTTCGCGGTTAGAGGAATTAAAGAGTGAGCATGACGAAACCATACATGGCTTTATGAACGAAGAGGAACTGAAACAAAAGGTAATTATTTTTTAAAATAATTGTTATGGTTTACATCAGATAAAATTCTGAGCAAGTTCACTCGTTTCTATGCACGTGAGCTACATATGGAGACCTATCACAGAATTATCGGTTTTCACAGTCAGCTTCGGATGAAATGGAAATTGGCAAGGTAACTCGTTCCGGATTTTAATGGAAATCTATGTTGGTAGCTGCTTCTGTGAGTAAGAACAACGGGTTTGTTCCTAGTGGTATCAAGGCAGCCCTACAACCAAGAGGTTGTGGGATGAAGTAATTGTACTAAGGTGTAGAGTAGGTTGTGTGTATGTGTCTATGCGTTAAAGAAAAGACCAGCTTTGGCTTTTATACTTAGAAGTATTCAGACAGCCAACTTTTAAGGGGTTTCAAGAACTACTCCACGCGATAAAATTGGCTGTCAGAATAATTCTAGGTAAAAAAACAACAACTGGTCTTTTTTCTTTAACGCAAAGCCCCACACCTTTATTTCACTTCTTCAGACCCATCTTCTCTATTGATGTGCTCCTTACAATGCTGACGTGGTATTCGTTAATTATCTAGCTGAGATGCGATACGATTTAAAACTAGTGTAGGATTTCCTTTCAGTGGATAAGTATATGCCCTACTAGATTGCAAAAGAAGCATTTTTTTGTTAATTATTTGTAACCACTGAATTAACTGAACTACTAACGACTACTTCTTATATTATATACCCTTTAGAACTGACAATATACCTTCTTGTTTTCGTAGCGTGCACAGACTGATGAGCAAAGAAAAACACGAATATATCAAAAAATGACATGCGGAAAAAGTGAAGCTAGACGACCACATTTCATAAATCTACATTCACCTACCCCAGGTTATAACATGATGAGAAATCAGCACTCAGCAGGGACTGGATTCCCACATCAGCAGGTGTCATCTGCCAGCTCATATGTTTCAGACAAATCTCAAGGCCCTCCTTCAAGGCCTCTCAGCATGACACCTCAAGAAAAGATTGAAAAATTAAGAAGGCGTCAGCAAATGCGAGCGTTGCTTGCTATTCGTAAACAAAAACAGGAGTTTGCAAGAGCAGGTAATATAGAAATTGATGAAAATCTAACTGATTCGGATACAAGACCTGTGATGATGGATAAAAGTACATTGGCAGATACCCTGTTACATCAGCTCGAAAATGTCATTGCAAGGGTGAGTTTTGTATTCATGGTTGAGGTGGCAAGATGGTCTGGTCGAGTTATGATTAGTGACCCATATATGATTGAAAATATTATATTAATTTCTACAAAAATAGATTTTATCACTAAATGATTTCCAATGATCTATACGTGAAAGGTATACGTGGGGCAACCTATGACCCATTTGGCTAAATTTGCCATCTTCCATAATAGGCTACCTTTTTTTTTAGTTTAACCCGTGGAAGATCAAACTTAACCTGAATTGACCCATTCATATGTAAATGGGTCGAAATTGCCACCTGCATTTATATATAATGCACTAATCTTCCATGATATAGCCCTTTATCATTTTGAAACTCATGAAGAGTGGTTGTTTCAGTTGGGGGTGGAAATAAGGCTTTGTATCAGAGATAGCTTGTTTCGCTTGGCTGAAAGTGCTTTGCAGAGGCACTGCGAAGGTGACATAGTCAGTGCCAACAGAAGTAGAGATGATCCTACTGCTATCACCGAAGAAAGATTATATACTACAAAAAGGTTAGAACCAATACTGCTCTCTAGTTTTTAGTAGGACATTGTCCCAAGCAGGGAAGAATATCGTGTGCGTCATCTCACGAGGTAATGACCTCTAGTTGTATACTTTAGATGGCTGAAGAAAATAAATATAGATCGCTTCAAGTATATAAACTGTGTAAGATATACATCCAATCATATCTTATTCTAGAACAGTTTCCTATTTTAATGTTGACACAATTCTAACATAAGACATTTCATCCTCAGATGTGAAGTATTCATTAGTCTACAACTGAGTTTTACTTGACAATCCTTTTAAAGAATCAAGATCATACGGATAGCACCAGATCAGTATATCCTTGGTCTGAAGTTACTTTTCTTTTGGGATGAAATTTATCATATAAGCTATTCAATTAGTGCGTCTCCTGTTATGACAGTATCACCCTCATAAAAAAACTATTAAATATATTAAAAAAGAATACTAAATAGTAGTCCCTACTTCATGACTTTATGATTATTGCATGCGTGATAGATCATGGAACTTAGAAACAGAGACTTGAATGCCTTGTTATAGCTCATAAATAGATCGCAGATAAAGAATATTTTATCTCTCTCCCTGTACCATACGAACCGTGGCTGGTCCATGAGACCTCCTTATGAACAACACTAAACAGTGCATTATTGTTATCAAGTTTGTGTAATAATCATAGCCTATCGCCAGTCGGTAATGAGATCATTGGATGTGATGAAATTTCATTTTTTACAAGCGGTTATTAGCCAGTTGCACCTCCAGCAATAAATTTAGATTTATCTTCTACCAAGTACAGATAAATATGTCATATGCTTGTTTACCTCTTCCTGTGGTCGATGTCACTTGTCGACGTTCGACTTCTTAACTTCATATGCAAAACTTCCAAAATGCAAGTTATTATGACGTCTATTAGAATCTTTTGTTTCCTTTCTTCTGTTGCCGGCATTTCATTCATATTTTGTTTTATTGTAGTACCAGAGTTTATCTAATAATGTTGAAGATACCTGAAAGATGTACCTTTCTGACTATCATTCATACCTTATCTGACAGCTCAGCAAGAACGCCTGATGGAGAGACAAAGACAAACCCTTTAGACCGAGCTGTGGCTCACTTACTTTTTCATACACCACCTGAGTTATCTGGGGAACTTCTGCAGCAATCATCAAGTGCAAAGTTCCCTTTAAAACTTAGCAAGGGTAATTCCTTTTTTTTAATGTCTTCTCCGGTTTTCAAAACTTATACTGTGTGTACTGTATAACCTGTGAGTATATATATAAACAGAGATATAATAGAGGTGGCAAAAGGGTGGGCCGGGCAGGTTGGGTAACAAGTTGTGGTTAAAAAAACAGATCATGGTCGGTATGGGTCGGGTTGGGTTAACCCAAGACACTCTTTTGTTTGTTCTCTAGATTGCTAATAGATAATAACTAGAGCATTTACTGTAAGTGGTATACATTTTAATACACTTATGGGCTTTTGACTACTTTCATCTCATTTTCGTCCCTTTTTTAGCTTACTTTTTTTCATTTAATTTGTTTAACATTGATAATAAGTCTAAGTCAGTCCATTCCTATGTAATTTGGTTGGATTTCCACCTCTAATGTATACAACCACTGATTAACTTTTTATACCAGCATCTCTTTTTATTATACTTAAAAAATCATTATGTTAAAATGGCCAAACAATGCTGCTGTTTGCAAAATTTTAGTTTGAAAACAAGTTTCACACTGTCAGTTATTTTCCATATTCACTTTGCTACCAAACAATTTGTGAAATCTTTTGAAAGTCAGATTATTTTACAATGTAACTCTACTGATTCACTGTTAATGAACTTGTTTTTCTGTCAGCTGATTAAATCCTTTCGAGCATGGTTCTTGGAATAATGAAAGCGTATGAGGAGTCTTTATGCAAGTAAAAAACAATTGTGTGGTTTAAATGTTGTCCAATCTTTGACATAATTGAAAAAAGATTGTAAAGGCATTCCTGTGATCCATGGTGAAGAAGCAATTTAACTTCAACCTTTGTGTTGAGTATTAAAAGATTATCTTTTCCTATAGCCCAAATCCAAAATAGTACCTGTGTTTAGAAGAACACTGCACACAATAATGTCAATGTGAAGTATTGATTTCCAAATCATGAAACTGCCTTAGGTTATATTCCTTAAGAGTTTGATAATTGCCCGTTATATGTCTGGTAATCTCTAGATGTGATATATCGTGAAGCCAATGTGTTTCTTTATCTCGATAGTAGCTTAAACAACCCAAGTAAAGTTAACATGATAATGTAATCTTTAGATTAAAAAGATACAACATTTTTTTCCTTATGGTCATTGTAGAAACATTACGTTATATTGTAGCGAAAACATTTTAGCTTTTGTTTAGCCAAAATAATATGATGTTTGAAGTATACAATATTCTGTTTGTTTCTGATTCAAGAATTATTAATTTCTGCCTGGTTGGTGGTTGTGTAAATGTTTTGGTGTATGCAAAACCCAAATCTAGACTTTACTCGACCTAAATATTTATTATCTTTTTTGAAGTATGAATATACCCGACCTAAATCTAGAGTAATCTCTAAGGCAAACACATTTTAAGTCTAAATATGGCCGAGTGACTCCTGATGCTTCATAGCCGTTCTTCAGCAAGTTTACAGGGTAGAAAATGAACTGGCCTGCCAAATGCATATAAATCATAAGAATCAAAAAAGGGGTGAAAGCTCAGGACATGAAAGATGCTGCAAGGAACTCCTCACACTATAATGGGATCCATATACTACTTGTAAGGTTATAATTTTAGAACTATAAGCAAATTGTAACATGTTTGATTACTTAATAATTGATCTACAATAACATCATCAAGCTCACTGCATTTACTTAAATCTGAGGGAGAATCTCACACCCAAAATTTGAATAAAGCTGAAAATGAAGAAGCTTGCCAAAGAAATCATATGAGCTAGAGCTACATACAAATCTGAAATTTGTCAAAAATCGATGAATCTTGGTGTGTACTTGCTCAAAAAAAGTGCTAAATGTGTCAATGAGAATATACCTAAGTGGTTCCAGCTATTCTTGGGGGTGAGGATGATACAACTGTCACAATGGGAGACGTATGCATGAGGAATCCAGTCTTTGGAGCAACTGACATTTACCACCACTTAGGTATAAACTATAAAGGTAAATGGTAGAAAGGTTGTAAAATAAATTGGTTGCATCAGATGGTTTCGTTGGAACAGTTGAATCGAGATTGTAAAAGAAGAAAAAAGAAATTCAAACGATGAAACCACTAGCCATTCTTTTCAAAAGTTACATTCACTAGATAAATAAAAAAACCACCTATTCAAATCAGCAGGAGGATGTGCTGCAAGTCACTTGTACACCAGAAGAGTATTCTAATAGAACACATCTAACAATTTGAGAACTAAGAAAATAATATTTCAAATCAAAAGGCAGCTTCAAACACTTGTTTTAGATCTGACCTTGTTATGCTTGGAACCTGTTAAAAAACAGTACTGCTACAAAGGAGGAAGAATTGCATGAAATCTTAACAAAGTTTTATGCTCGTTAGTTGTATGTACCGAATTTTTACTTTTACCTTCGACATAACAATCTTTTACTCTGTTACCGTTGTATGCGTCACCTATACAACTCTTATATCATGGAAAAAGTATATTACTTTGAAAACTAAAAATATGAAGATATATAACATGAAATGGTAAAAAGATTACGGGCAACAGAAGTATGTCAAGTATAACGGTCACCAAATTTTGTATTATATAAACAAGATTACACGGTAAATGATGATTACATTTTGATACAATTAATCACACGGAATAGATTAGTTTTTGGATAAAGGGTTTTACCCCGGTAAAATATATTAACACCAAAAAACCATTTAAGTTAAAAAGAATATGGCTAACGTACCCTATTAATCTAGATCTGCCCCACCTGATAAATATAGAATTATTATATTTATCAATCTGAAAAGAAAGGTGACATAGTTAATGTCAACGACTGAACACTAGGGATCGGACGCAAATGCAGCTTGGTGAAAAACCATGTGATCAAAAGAAAGAAATGAAATATAACAAAGATTAAAAAAAACAGGATAATGTTGTAACTTTTGTCATTCATAATGTCTTAAGCAATTCAATGAGCTCCGCTTTCTTGAGTTTTGAGTAGCCTTTGACTCCTCTAGATTTTGCTAATTCTTTTAGTTCAGCAAGTTTCATCGCCTCCAGCTCCTCTCCATCCGTAGCACTCATCACGTCATCCTTTACCCTTTCAACGTGTACAGATGGGATCGGTGACTTCTTCATAAAATTTGAGGGTGGACGACTTAAATTCCCTTCATTTGATACAGAATCTATCCTCTCCACTTTCTCTTGTTTGTTGTTTTCCCTTTCACTCAATCCGGTGCTTTCTTCTCCGTATGACGTTTTCCCTGTAAGACAAGATTCATTCGATACAAGTTTTGAATCACAAAATCAGCTATAAGGTTATAAAATGGGTGGGATGGTATGAGTAACTACGAAATCAGGTCAAAACGGACCCATTTAAAGATAAAGAGTGGGTCAGGTCATTTGGTCCTGATCTTTTCTTTCCATTTCCATTCAAAAAAAAAAATCTTTTTTTTTTTGTGAGGAAATTGACTATCTCACAGACAACAAATCAATCATACATGTCACTTGAATCGACAACCACTTGGTTGGGGAGCAATCTCACACCAAGTGAGTACTGCTAGACTACAAACCTTAATAAGTAAGAACCTAACAAGAAAGTGACGACAAGTTCAAGCCTTGCAAGTCCTTAAGTGCTTTTTTTATGGCCTTTTGAACGTGTTGTGATATGTAAATCTTACACTTTTGTTTCTACATTCATGGTACACGCCCATTATGCGGGAATAGGAATAAGAAAATTGTAAAAATGTAGATTATAAGATATATATACTTTTAGCATGTTTTAATCTTATAATGCGTTTATGAATATATAAACACATTAAACACCGGAAAATTCTTATTAAGACACTTTATGTTGAAGTGCATTACCTTTGACTTGCTTCCTTGATTGGTGTAGGACCTCTAAAACTGATTCTGCAGATGCGTTGTTTGTTCTCCCTTTGGAAGCAGCAAATTCTGCTGCTGATATCGAAGACTGTATTCTTCTGAAAAGGGCAAGTATCTCCTCTTTATTATAAGTTTTACCATTTTCTGATAAGTGAGGTTTCTCGTTATCATCGCCATTTATTGATCTTCGGTTCCCTGAATTTCTTTGGACAGGTCTCACTCTTCTAATGTTTGACATAGGAAATTGTTGTGTAAATAACAATGATCCATCTGCAATTTCTGCCAATATTAACACGCTGCATCAAAAGATTGTTTTCTCAGTGGCACGTTCATAGCTTATAACGGTATGAGTTTCGATATTAGACCTGTTTTCTTTGATTATACAATTTTATACTGTTAAAGAACACTATGCTCAATACTTCGATCTTCTTAATAGGTAATCAAAAAGATAAATTATATTTGTTTGTTTTAAAACTTGTAAGAGTTTACACCATCTGGCCCTCAAAGAGTACCGTTTTTATTGGTACAAACTATGGGTGGTATTGACTTGATGGTATCACAACAAGTCACATGATCCTATGCTGCTAAAAACAATGCCCTTTCTTAATCTTCATGCAACAAACTAAAACCTAGTATTTGAACAAAGGAGTCAGTTTGCCACATTTACTCACACAATGGTTAACCGAATGTCGCCAAAAGTCTACTTTTATTCATACAATCTTTTAGACTGTTTTATTCAAATATTAGATTGTCATTATAATACTATACAGTATATGTTTTAGAATTATAACTATCACATTAAGTTTGCATAAAGAATGTACAAAATAAGTGCGCGGTCAACCAAACCTGGCTCCCTATTTCAAATTGGTACCCAAGCCACTCATCTTGCTACTTAACCACTCAAATCTAGCTTCTGTTGCAGCCTTGTTTATTTCTATTTTTAACAATTTATGCAGTCTAAACCAGTGACGTAATTTCTGGAAAATCTATGTTGGCTGCCTATATTATTTAGAAATCTTAAAGGTGAATATGCTTAAACAAATTCCCTCTTAAAGCATTAGGTATCGCGTACCAGTGTATCTACAAATTGATGTAGTCAAATTGTATTTGATCTTATCTATTATTCGCGAAAACCGGAGTAAGTAGGACTTGAACCAACAACCATTTATCCTTTCGAATACCACACTCATATATGAAAATAGAGTTATACTATGTTGTATGGGCAGTAGATAGATTAAGAATTAATAACAAAAATATAATGAAAAGTAGAATTGGGTTTATGTACCTTTTAGAGGAAAAGTGAGAGTCGGAAGCTTGAATTTGGTAAAACAAGAAAAATTGGGAGGATGAATTCCAGGCAGAGAAATAAGTGATTCCATTTGCTGTTGCCCCTTTCCAATTCCAACGAGTGGAGGTGTAACCACCTCAATTCTTCTTCATCCATTTGTTTCATAACCAGTGTTTTTTATTTTAGATTTTAAAGCTACATTTAATAATTAAAAATAAACAAAACTACACGTCTGTCAGGTTGTATACAAAATACACCTTTAGATACCGTTTGGTTTATTAATTTGAAATTTTGGATTTTTAAATTCTAGGAAATTTAAATTCTTTAGAATTTAAAATTTCAGAATTTAAAATGTCATACGCATGTTTGGTTGACAAAATTTTATAATTTTTTGAAATTTGTCATTTTATTTATTATTCCAATTTCTCGGGAGAGACGGATAGGGGTGTCAAAAAACCCGACCCGACCCTGATTAAGCCTATTCAGGTCGGGTTACGCGGGTAAAAAAAAATTATTCGGGTCAACCCGAGTAACCCGAATACTAAATAGGGTCGGGTATCGGGCTGAAATTTTTGATAACTCGTGACCCAAATAAATATCTTTCTAAAATAAATTTTATAAATTTTCTATATGAACGATGAAAAAAAAAATCAATTTTATTACGTTTTACTCATATTCGGGTTGACCCAAACCCGAATGGACCCGACCCGAGTCGGCCCGAACCCGTACAGACCCGACCCGAGTTGACCCGACCCAAATTGACACGAAACCTACTAACCCGAATTCAAATAGGGTCGGTTTCGAGTATGAAATTTTTAACCTTGACTCGACTTTGACCCGACCCGACTAAAGTGATGGATATCATTTGATTTAAAAAATAACAAACCAAGAAAAAATAAAACAAAAACAACTAGAAAAAAAATATATAAATTTTTTTCCCAAGTAAATTAAAATTCTTCACTTTTTGAAGTCATTTTAATTTCCCCCATTTTGGCAATTCATGAAATTTTAAATTCCTCCATTTGTGTTACCAAACACAATATTTGAGGGAAATTAAAGTGCAAATGCCATGAATTCTCTCCAATATGCCACAACCAAACGGCACCTTAGTCTCAAAAACGAAATAACCTTCAATTTCCATTTTGCATTGCCAAATGTCTACTTTGCAATGCTTGTATTAATAAAAATTTTGTCGTAAAAACGATATTTATATTTAATGATCGTCGAGTTTTGATAATAACAAATATAATGTCATACTATGTAAAAGTTTACGTAAACAAATTATTTAGTCGTAAGTTTACTTGCCGACGACAAATCACTTAAGGTATGAATATGACCAGTGTTCTAAAAGGCGCGCCTTTGCGGCGCTAAGGCATGAGACGTGGCCTCCACGTTACGAAACAGACCAAGGCGTCGACTCTAGGCGTGGCGAGAGATAAGGCGTGAAAAAAGGGGCTAAGGCATGAGGCGTGGCGAGCCTTTTAGATTCAACTCCCATAATTTTCTATTTTTTAAATAACGAATATTATATGTAAGGATAGTTTCTTAACTTTATTTATATGTACAACACTTTATGTAAACTAAATATATACGAAATATGATATAAATATATAAATATTTTCATATTTTGGACCGCCTTAAGCCACGCCTTAAAAACGCAAAGGCTACGCCATAGTCGCAAAGGCGTGAGGCTTGGTCATGCCTCCACGCCACGCCTCACGCTATTTATAACCTTGAATATGATATTATAAAACATAGTTGATGATCAAAAAAAAATCTTTCATTCAAAAATTATAAACTAGTTATATTAATCAATAAGACAAAATATGATTAACCATAAAGGAAACAATCTTTTCAAATCTTTCTATTTTCATGTTAAGAAATATTTTCTTCAAAAAGAATCTATTAAATCTAATTTTTAAGTACATAAGAATATTTTGTTAAGATTTGGGGTTAATCACTAAAATACAAAATAAGTGACAGTTGCATCACACGGATCTGCAATAACCAAAGACGGATCCAGGCTACGGCAGATCTGTGGATCCGTGTAGCTGCCAGCCATACCAGAATTTAAATTCCAAATGTTGCCTATAAATAGCAACCAAATGTCTTCATTCTAAACAACCCTTTCCCAACTTATTTTCTCTTGCATATTTATTTTCTTATACATTCTTTAATCATTATACTTGTTCTATAATCCATTACAAGTGATCCAATTATTTCACTCTTTAGTGAAGAACAAAAAAAAAAGACATCAAGCTTCAAATGTTATTAGTTTAATCGAGTCATCACGTTTGTGATATTTATCCACTTTCATCTACTTGTGTTGTGTTATCATATGTGTATGATAGGTTAGTATTTTATGCCTTAAAATACAAAGTGTGTTAGATTGGTTCTACCTCAAAGTAGAAATTCTGATTTAGCTTAGTACCGGAAGAAGTGTAAGCGACGTATACGGTTTTCTCCGCCTAAAGGGAGCTTGTTGACATAGTGAATAAAAATATTGAGTTGGGTACTCGAGGAGTAGAATAGGGCGAAGAAGAGCTTTGTAGCCGAACCACTATAAATCATCGTGTCTTTGGTTTGATCTTTCCTATCTTTACTTATTTATATTCCGCATTTACTTATTTATTTACTACATCGTTATCATATACACTTGTGTATATCTATAGACTTCACATAACTAGACAATCTAAGTTTTAATTTTAAAACGGTAAAAACTATTCAACCCCCTTCTAGTTTCCACAATTGGTATCAGAAGCCAAGGTCACCCAAGATCTTTAACGTTTAAAGTACATTAAAGCTTGAATCGATCTATGGATTTCGATAAATATCTAGAAGGTCAATCTATGAAAAGACCATCACTTTTCGAAAGTGATTGTTTTATATATTGGAAAAATAGATTTGAAACTTATTTGAAAGCAAAAGATTTAGATCTTTGGCATATTATCATGAATGGTGATTTTCCTGCGGTTGCCAAAAACAAAGTTACCAAAGTTTTAGAAGTAGTTCCTTTTGAAGAACAAACAAATGAACTTAAAAAGAAACTTGCTAAAAATAACGAAGCTAAACTGGTTCTTTATAATGCTTTACCTAAAAAAGGAATATAGAAGGATTTTTATGTGTAAAACAGTAAAGATATTTGGCAATCGTTGTTAATCATACATCAAGGTAATATCCAAGTAAAGGATAACAAAATTGATCTTCTTGTTCAACAATATGAACAATTTACTATCCTTGTAAAAGAATATATTGATAGCGGTTTTGCTAGATTTAACACTATTGTTACTAGTCTTAAAGCACTTGATGAAGGTTTTTCTAGCAAAAACTATGTTAGGAAGTTTCTTAGGGGTCTACATCCCAAATGGAGAGCAATGGTTACAACGATTGAAAGAATCGAAAGATTTGTCATCACTAGCTCTAGATGAGCTTATCGGTAATCTTGAAGTACATGAAGTAGTATTGGAAAAAGATTCCGAAATTTACAAAGGTAAAAAGGAAAGGGTCAAATCCACTGCCTTGAATGCTAAGAAAGAATCTAGTGATGATGGAACTTTGACATCCAGAAGCGATGACGAAGAATATGCTATGACCGTAAGAAACTTTAAAAAGTTCTTTAGAAGGAAGGGTAGATTTGCTGGGCAACCACGTGAAGAAAAGAAGTCATTCCGGCAAAGGGATTGTGGAAACTAGAAGGGGGGTTGAATAGTTTACAAGTTCGTTTTACGTTTTAAAAGTTTGTTTTCAAAATACTTAGATTCGAGTTGTATGTTCAACCAATCAACAATATGAATCAACAATGTAAATATCTAAACTAATACTAAATAACAATGACAACAATATAAAGAGATAAGGAAAGGAACAACCAAACCAAGACGCCAAGATTTATAGTGGTTCGGCTACGAAGCTCCTCTTCGCCCTACGCCACTCTCCGAGTATCCTACTCAAGATTTCACTATGTCAACAAGCTCCCTTTCGGCGGAGAAAACCGTTTACACGTCGCTTACGTTATTTTTCGACACTAAGCTAAATGTCTAGTCCTAATCTTAGCTAGAACCAATCTACCACTTCACAAGCACTACACAATCACAAGATCTACACTATCGGATTTACACACAATCCGAATCACACAATTACACAAGATAATTACAATAGAGATTTGATACTTAGAAGAAGAGAGGAGAGATCACTAAATAACAATTCGTTTCTTGGCGAATACGAATGTTCTTCTCTTGCACTTGATAGAGAGGAGGGGAGAGATGAGAAGAAGAGATTGGATCACTTGAAACAAGATCAAACAATGTTAGTGATCAAGAGATTTAGTGAGAGGAGGAAGGTTTTTAGAGAGAGAAAGAAGGCTGGAAAAATTCATGCAAAGAGATATGTTTTTCTGCCAGAAATAGTGTAGTATTTATAGACAAGATTTCCAACGGCTAGCTGATGGCGGTCCCGACGGTCCCAGATATATCTGGCAGGCCTATAAGGGGGCCGCCACTAGACTATGCTCCTGTTTTTGTCTTTTTGTGAGGAATGTTGTATCTGGTATAGAAGCTTCCATTTTGAGGAGAAAACCAGATTCATATTTTATTATTTAAATAAAACATTTTCTTTTATTAAAAAGTGTTTTTTGTATATTTATTTTGTAGAAATACTTTTGTGAAAATGTAATGGTTAAGAAAGAAATATTTTTTTGATCACTAACCATGCTTAATGATTTGTTTGTACATACCTTAAGTGATCACTAATCTTATAAATGGAATTTTACTATTAATAATTTGTAAACGTTTATTTTTATCGTAAACGTTTTTACATTTTGTTATTATCAAAACGTTGAGAGGTCGAAAAATATAAATAACGTTTTTAGACATTATTTGTATTAACAATCTCCCCCTTTTTGATGATGACAAAATATAAACTCATTTTGTATAAAATTAAATGTTTCAAGATTATTAATAAGTTTCATTCCATTTCTCCCCTTTTTGTCGAATTCAAAAAGGATGATCGTCGAATTGTTGTAGAAAGAAAGAAGTCGACGATATCAAGACTCCCCCTTTATGTTGGCTCCCCCTCGTTTGAGGCACCAGGGGATCGATCTTACGAAAATTATTTGCTACAAATCAAAGTTAGAGGTACAAGTGCAAGACAAATATCTTTAAGCATAACACTAAATTCAAGTCACCCATAAAAGAGTTTCATTCAACAATCAAGAAACTTATACAATAGTAGACATAACTAATTAACTCATACAAGAAGACAAGAACTTATGCATAAAGTTAAGTTAAACAAAGAGTATTAATACTACATAAATCCTAGATGATTCATGATTCATAGGAGATGACTTTTGAGCAAAAGGTTGGGGTGACACATTATGAGATTGTTGAAAACATTTCAAGGTTGAGGTAGAAAGTGTGAAGTGATTGTGGTAGTGAAAAGATACTCAAGATGAGCAAACATGATGTTCGTCTCATCTCTTAAGGTTAAGAAAAGATTTCAGTTATGAGAACAACATATGCATGTTGACCCATGGTAGTCATGATAGTTATAGTAAAGAGGATGGCCCATGATAGGTGGTTGAGGTTGTGGTGGAGATGGTGGTGATAGAGTCTCAAGAATGTGATCAAGAGGGGTGACTGGTGACAAGGAAAGAGTGATGTCTAAGGAGGGATGACTTTAGAGTGGAAGTGGATGTGGGGGTCTTGGAGGTGTATCCATGATATTTTCAAGAAAAGGATTGGATGGTTGAGGAGAGGGTGTGTCATTAGAAGTAGGAGGTGAGGATTGAGGTTTTGATTCAAATGAGGAAGAGGTAGTGCCAAATGTAGAAGAGGTATCTTTGGTTGATGGAGTTTTTGATGGAGATGGAGAAGAGGAAGTTGTTATGGGAGAAGATATGGTGGTAACATCTTCATCACTAGAGATGTTGACAAAGAGTTGTCTAGGTGGGATTATGGTTAGTTTGATTTTCTTGAAAGGATTAGAGGAGGAAGCTTGAGTGGAAGCCATGGAAGTAAGATATGAAAAAGGTGAAGATGATAAGAAGAGTGGGAAGGATGGCTTATTTAATTAGGAAGCATAGGATTGAAGAGGCAAAGCATGAGGGTTAAGAAAATAGATTTCAAAGGTGGTTTAGCAAAATGCAGAAAGTATAGTTGTATCTAGTGGAGAGGATAGTCAATTGCATAGAAAATCAGGTAGTCACAGTAAAATTTCTGTGACTCTGATGGCGGTCCATATATATGTGGCGGTCCTAGATTTATTTGGGGGCCGCACAGTATTTATGAGGGCTGTTTTCTGGAGAAATAAAAAATTTCGAGCTTGTCCTGATTTTTGTAACTCATGTGCAGAAAAATTATCCCAGTTTTGCCCTTTTATAGTCAATATTATTTCATCGTAAATCACCTAAAACTTCCTAGTATAACACATTTGAGGACTAGCAAATCTAAATTCTATTAGGGAGGCATTTAGATGCATGAGATTAAGAAATAGACAAGCATGCACTACCATAAGTGTGATGTCATAACAAAGTAATAAAGCATCTGTATCAAAACACCCTGGAGATAAACAAGTTGAGAAGAAATTGATGCAAATTAAATTCATAAGTAAACTAGTCACTACTATAGTACTCAATTGGTGATGGTGGGTCGTCGTCGTTAATTTCATCAAGATGCTTTCAAGTCTTCATGGAGGGAGGATAAGTTATGTATTTTGACCTTTTGAGTTTAGGTTTTATTTGAATAAGATGATTATAAAGGCGAGTTAGTAACATGTCGTATGACATAGGAGAGTTTGGTTGATTTTTAATATCCACCATTCGTTTGATCATGATGTAGGTTAAGCTATAGGGTATGCTTTTTATTATGTTATATATCATGTGACATTATGATGCGGGAGAAAGTTTGAGTCTTTTCTAATCCTAAACGCATTATCTTGAATGATTTCATTCCAAGATCTCATGTTGTGACGGAGTTCACTTTTGTGAATCTTGTTTGGAATTTCAGTTTTTCCTAGTATTGTGATGGATTGAATGATTTCATTTGGTGTTAGAATGTTTGTTTGGTAAGAGTTATTTAGTTATTGATTTGTTCTCAGAGATTCAAGAGATGAATTTTCCGAGTAGGCACAATCTCATTCACATGAGGTGAGGAGAATGCAAGAAAGAGATTCAAATGAAAGAAGAAATGGGAAAATCTTAGTGAGGAGAATGTAGATTTTTCTATAATCTAGTTCTTCTTGAGACATTCTTCTCCGCCTAACCCTAATAATGGGAAAATCTTAGTATATACAATTTTGATTTGAAGTTTTTAAGTGACTAGTGTGTGCCTATATGTAACAACTGTGGAGTAACGGTTAACTCGACCTAGAAATAAAAACCTAAGAGTTAACCCAAACGCTCCTTAATTTGATTTTGCTCATCCAAACATGTCAAAAATTACATATGAATTATGTATCTTGAATTTTGTTCATGAGATCATTATGCATGTGTTTAAAAACGTTTTTAAGTTGTATTAACAATGCATAACAACAATTTTATTATATTCCTAACGTGAGTGATTTGAAAATAAAATTAGGGTTTTGATTTGAAATCAATTTTTCGACAAACTCACTTGTGTATGTAAATCCTATGTCTAAGGGAAGCACATTAGTTATACATTATATCCTAGTAGTCCTAATTGTACATAATTAAAAGAAAAATGGAAAATCCCCAATTTTAATTTTTGTGTTCATCATGAATCCTAGACTCAAATTGAAAGAAAATAGATGAAATGATTTACAATTGATGATCTTTATGATGTTATGAATGATTATTAGTGTTGCTTTGATCTTCAATTAGTGTTTTAGTGGTTGATTTTGGGTTTTGGTGGTTTTGGTTTCGTGTTCGTCGCACCAGCAGGAAGAGGAGGTGTTTAGTTTTGAGTTTTGAAAATTTTTGACAATGTGCAAATAATATGTCTGCTGGTGGCGGTCCCATAATGTAACACCCCCAAAAATAGGTCGCAGCGGAATAATGTATCCGGGGGCATTAATTCATAATACCATTGCACAAGATATGAGAGAACGACCTCTAAACGGTCGTTTGAAAAGTAATATTGTATTGTTTAGACTCCAATGCACATCAAGTATGTCAAGTAGCTTGTTCACCTGAGAAAAACATGCTTAAAAATGTCAACATAAAGTTGGTGAGTTCATAGGTTTGTTTAAGTATAAATGTTGAACCAAAGTTTTGTAAAGTATGTATGAACCGTTTGCAATGTCCTAAAATGTTCACAAAATGTATGTATGAATATTAGAAATCTTAAGATTGTTTTGATTATTATAATCCCATACAATAGTCACAAAAAATTTATAAGTTATAGTTGGACCACACTCTCATTGTTCAAAAGTATGTATTGCCAACTTTATTCAAGGCAACGTAAATATTCATGTGTGTCATAAAACATGATTACGTATTACTCTAAGTTCATGACAACTGCGGGCTCAGACTTGGGTGTATGCCACTTTATTCAAGGCTTGGTATAAAAGTTCACGCCCGCATGATATGTATAGTTTCTGTACTCCACATGGTGATAACGTTGAGTTTTACTGTCCAGTGATAGCTAATCACCCGAAAGGGGTTGTCACACCCAATAGAATCTACGTATAACACTCGCGCTTACACAACTCGTAGTTAATAGTTCAATCCGCTTAAAGACTTAATCGTAAATATTTTTGGTAAAAGTAATAGTAATATCCTTGTTTTCAAAAATAAAGTGAAACAAGCAATGTATTTTCGTTCCAAAGTAAGATTGAGTATATTGACTAGTTTGTAAAACGAATTGTAAATGCACATGTATGAATTTCAAACCATCATGTAAATGAAATTGTAACAACGCATGCGTTCTCACCAAAGTTTCTCACCCCAAAACTTGTAAATCATTATAAATGTAAAACGTGGGGCTATGAACTCACCTTGAGTGAATGAATCAACAATGTAAATCACAGAATGAAAATGCGTCACGTAAATGACCGAAGGCAACCTAATTAATTTTTAGGCCGTATGAGTACTAAGTACTTTGAATAACTAACACCATATATAATTCTATATAGCTACATCACCATCTAATTGTATTTGTGAAATAATATTTAAATCGCGTTTGATAATTAATAACCATGTATTTGAACTCGTATAATCGTATAAACGGTTCAATCGCCTTTGTAAAATAATATTTATAAAGTTTAAAACAAGTATAAATATTATTTAAGTGATTCTAAAACGTTTCGCAATTTTTTTTATTAAAAACGAACCAACACTATTCATGTCAGGAAAATAGTGCACAAGTATAAAATAGTGCGTATCTTTCTCGTTTTAAGCCCGTTTTGTACGTTCTTTATGTTCACGGTTTCGTATTAAGAAGATGTATCAAAATATTACATTTTAATATTTTTAACTCTCTGATGAACAGTAGTTTTACTGTTTATGATCATTTATAAAATTATTTTTATAAACTTAATTATCGAAATCTCATAAAAGTCATATCTTATTCGTTTTAACTCCGATTTTAGTGATTCTTTCAAGCATGTCTTCGTAATTAAAAGTTCTATCTAAGTAAGATATTTTCCAAAATGTTTATGAAATGAACAGTAACTCATTTTTATAAAAATACTTTTTATATATTTAATTATCGTAAACTTGCAAATAGCATAACTTCTTCGTTATAGCTCGATTTTTCGAGTTCTTTATATGCCTACGATCCTCATAACATGTAGTATTTTAATAAAATATAAAATAAATATGTTATTTTCGAATTTAAAACAATAACTTTGTAAAAATGTGTATAAAACTTATTTTTATAGCTTTTTGGCATGTGTGAATTTCTACAAGTCATCTAACACGATTAATACACTATCATGTGTATATTTATAGTCTTCTAGTCCATTATTTGTCCAAAAATACAAGTCATTACATTTATTTTACTTATAAACTTAATAAGTAAACTTTTAAACTATTTATTTATATATACTTTTATAAATTAACCATCACTTGTACAGTATTTATACCTTCATTCCAACATGTTTTCAATATCAATATAACATATGAAAAAGTATTTCAAACCATGATCAAGTGTAAAAAATCCATTTTACATCTTAATAAATTTCTTAAATGGTGATTTACTATATAAACAATATATACACATAAAATTATAAATGTAAAGAGTGTAGGGTTTTTAGATGACCTTAAAATGATGTATGATAAGAGAAACAAGATCTAAACCCTAGTTTAGAATCAAAACCTAAGCTTCCAAGTCTAGAAAACCCTAACTTTCCAAGAAACCCCTAATCTTAAACTTTCCTTGATTAACCCTTTTAAATGCTAAACCAAGCCTTCAATACACCTTAGGATACCTTAGATATGATGTTAGATCACTTTATACTTGGTAATTAAAATTGTATGGATTGTGTAGGGGTGTTTATAGTTAGCCGTGGGCTAGGAGAGAAAGAACAAGAGAATGTGTGAAGTTTTTCTTAAGTAAAATGAGTGTGTGTTATCTCTTACTAGTATGCATCTATTTATACACCAAGGAATAGTTAATATCACTATTAGGAGAGTTTAAGAGTTAAGAAAACATGGGGAGGGAAATAAGAAAGGTCTTTGGTCAAAATAACTAGTCATGTACTTAGGTTTAATGAATCTTAAGTTATACAAGATTTAGGTTGTTCAATTGTCTGCTTCTTGTCCCCTAGATGAGTATTAATGCTGAAAATTTAGGGGAGGGAAATATCTAGATGAGTCTTTGAATTTTTATGGTGAAATTGTAGTGATACTTGAGGTTTTAGGAAGTATAGATTAAGTATAAATTATAAACTTGTAATGTGTAGGCTTTGGTTTGGTTCTTATATGTAAAATTCGGCCAACATGACAACATAGGTAGAGTTTTATAAAACTTTTAGTATTGGGTATAATAATGGGTATTTGTTGAAGCGTAGATAAGTTAAGGTGGTTACGAGATGCCTAATGTAATTTTATTATCGGCGAAACGTAAACACTTTACGTGACCAATAAAAATAAATACGAAAAGTTAATAATTATCCTCCAAATAATTATATAACACTTGCTTGACGTAAACTTTTAATTGTTTGATGTCTGTTTACGTTGAATGTTGATATTTAGTTTACGCCATTTAGCTAAACGTTGGAAATTTAAAGTGAACGCGTAAAAGTTTAAAATAATAATTGGATGTTCATTGATGTAAAAAGGTGTGAAAATGTGAGTTGTTACAGTCTCCCCGTGTTAAAAGAATTGCGTCCCGCAATTCAGTTCGAGTTGCCTTCAGGAATAGTGTTGATGAAGAGGTGTAAATGCTCGTCTTAATCCTCCTAATACGTGCTAAGTCAATCTGCTATCTTAATGTAGAATTTCATTGGTACGGGTCTCAATACCTTGATGACGTTTAACTTGCCGGTTGGTTGTCCTAGGGTGACTAATGATACGTCTTTGCCTTTTTAGCTTAATATTTGGTGTAAGATGATGTTGACTTTATTGTAAGATGATGTAAGAGTTTATTATTAGTTGGGTTCCTCATGATAAATACGTTCTATGAATGCGCACACAACTTTACTATAAATAGAAAAACATTCTCTTGACAAGAAGTTTTAGGGTGACTACTCTCAGCATGGGCATGGTCCCTCCTGAATTATACATAGTTGATCAGGCCATGTATAATTGAGGACTAACGATGCATTGCTCATTTTCATCAAAATAGCGTTATGATTTCATGATATTTGAGAGAGTTGGTTGCATAATTAATTTAGGGAATTAAAGTAAAATTTGGCGAAATTTTCATAATACGATTATTCGATAGATAGTGGGTTTCATTGTTTTCCCTCCAAGATAATACATGGATTTCTTGATACTGCAACTTCCAATACAAGCTAATACATAATTCCTAAAACAAGGTATCTATGATTGACGTCCGAGCTGACTGGTCACTAGCTCCTGGAGCTTCTTGAAGTTCTCTTGGTCCTGTCGCTGTGACTCCTGAACTGAAGCCAACTGTCGCTCCATCTCCATACGAGCCCTTCTCTCCTGGCTACGAGTAACCGTCTTGATAGCCTCCATGGTCTTAATCTTACCACGCAGAGAAGCATTCTCCGCTTCGGCCATACCCATCCTGAACCTCAAAGTACTCATCTCCTCCTCGATGGGCACCCCTTGCAAATGCTCATGCATGCCTCGAATAGCCTCTCCATGACGGGATAGTGTCATAACAATAGTCATTGTAGGAAAAGCAACTGCAGTGACGGGTACTGGGTGGACAACATCCACACCAATGTAAATCGCATCTCTGAAATTTCCCTCAGAGGAATCAGCAAAGAAGGGAATAGTAGGCGCATCCATAACCTGTACGAGCAAAAGTTTATATAAGTCATCTTTATATGAAACCATGCAAGATGTGTGCAGTATGGATGATAAACGTGATGTAAGATGGTGTATGGTAAAAATGAATATGCACTCATTACATGAATGGATATGTGATATGGTGAAATGAAATACCTCATGGCATAAATGAATGATGGTATTGTGTAAGGTAAAGTAATGTTTGATAACGTTTAGGACCTACGAGCTTATAGTACTAAACCTTGCAAAAAGAAATGATCTTAGTAATTTATATAATAACCCTTAGTATAATAATTGCAGAGTATGTGTGAAATAATGTAAACACATCTATGTATATATATGTAAGACCCTCATACTAATATACGTACAATAATATGAACACATATATGAATCATGTAAGCATTTAGTATGACCAACTAATGTAACAAACAGTGTATGTATGTCCCTGAAAAAATCTTTTTTGAAATTTGATCGTTTGAAAATGGTTATAGTCCTAGGTAAAGATAAGGCATAAACCTAGTCTCTATACGCCTTGGCTCTGATTACCAATCTGTAACACCCCCAAATAGGATGCACAGCGAATAGTGATCGGGAATGATACTATCATAAACAAAAAAAACAAGACAAACCATTGCTCAAGTCATAGAGAATGCCTCAAACTGTGTCGTTTGAAAAGACATCTAGAATTATTTGACTCCAACCCAACGCACATCACATAAGCCAAGCATCTAATTCACCTGAGAAAAACATGCTTAAAAAGTATCAACATAAAGTTGGTGAGTTCATAGATTTTTATAAATGTAAATGTTGAACCAAAGTTTTGTAAAGTATGTATGGCCCGTTTCAAAAACCTTAAATGTTCACCAAAAGTTTGTATGAATGTTAGAATCAAAGAAGTTTGTAAATTATTCACGACCATGTTCAATCCCCAAATCGTCACAAAAAGTTAAGTATAGTTGGGAACCACCATTGTTCCAATCTGTATTGTCCACTTTGATTCAATGCAACGATAAATATTCATATGAGTATAAAAAAATGATTACGAAAACTTAAGTTCATGAAACTGCGGCTCAGACTTGGGTGTATGCCACTTTATTCAAGGTACAGTAAAAGTTCATGCTCATGTATGTATAGTTCCGTACTCTGACATGGTATAACGTTCGTTTATCCATTGATATCTAGTCACCCGAATGGGGATTGTCACAAGACCTTAAAAAAATAGAAATATTTTTATTCCCTATTTTAAAACACTTACAGTCGCGCCACTACCTCGTAGTTAAAAGTTCAATCCGCTTAAGCTAATTCAAATCATTTGGTTAAAAATAAAGTAAAGTTTGTTGTTTTCAAAATAGAGATAAACAAGCAAGTATTACGACCAAAATAATAATGAGTATGTACACCAGTTTGTAAAACGAATTGTTAAATGCACATGTAAATAATTCAACCAATCATTTAAAATAAATATGGTAACAAGCATGTTCTCACAAACCCAAAAGTTGTAAAGTAAAATTAAAAACAAAGTAAAACTTGGGTCTAAAAAACTCACCTAGAGTGTATGAATCAACAATGTAAATCACAGGATGAAAATGCGTCCCGTAAACGTCCGAATGCAACCTAATTAATTATAGGTCGTCTGAGTACTACGTACATTGAATAACTAATACCGTATATAATTCTATATAGGTACATCACCATCTAATTGTATTTGTGGAATAATATTTAAATCGCATTTGATAAATAATAACCATGTATTTGTACTCGTATAATCGTATAAATAGTTCAATCGCCTTTGTAAAATAATATTTATAAAGTTTAAAACATGTATAAATATTATTTAACTCTGATTTTTGTAACCTTTGCCCTTTTTGTGTTCTGAATATTTCATTTATAGTCCTTTGACTATTTGACTTTTATCAGTTTATTCAGATTGTGTAACCTTGTTACGTGATTGAATTTTATGAAATTAATGATTAATTGTGGTTTAATTGTGATTAATAATCCCTTTTTGAAAAAGTTATTATGTGTTATTTGTATTCCGGGTGGTTTGACCCTGAATTTTAAGTAAATGCCGAAAAAAACTGAGTCTGACGACGTTCGTTAATGTCCAAATGATTTTTGGAAAGGGTGAAAAAGTGAAAATATGTACCGTGAAAATACTCAAGTTAATGGAAACGTATTTTTAAACGGTGAATGAGAAATGCTATTAACTTGTGGGTAAATTATTACGTGTTGAGTTTATTACTAGTATTTTAATGTGATCCCGACAAAGAAAAATGCAGGACCCGAACCCCTCTTGGATTCCAAAATCAGATGATAAGAGCTAAGGGGACAAGGTGCCTATTTTTTTGCTAGTATGTTGTTGCTTGGTACCAATATATTCCTAGCACCATAACACTTTTCTCATAATCCCATTTTCATTTCAAAAAAAACACACACACTTTGGTGTGTGCTCCTGTGCTCGTCTACCACCACCAACAACAATCCACCATAAAATTTCCAACTTTGATCTAGAATGTGATATTCCGGGTTGATACGAGTGTTTGGGTGTTCATTAAACAACGTTTGGGTTGTCCGGTTCGTGTCGAAATATATATTTTTGCAGATTTTCTTGTAAGTTTTCAAATTTAAATTTCGTTTGTCCTTTTGTGTTTGTTTTGATGCATAGATGTTAGTTATACAAGTTGATCGTTGTGAAAATCGATTTTTAGAAGCGAAATAAATAAAAAGATGGTGTTTGGTTTGTGGGTTATAAAAAAGAAAATAAGGGTTTTGTAGTTTTGATGTTGTGGTCGTGATGGTTAATTAATATATGTTGCTAGATAGCTTATTTTTAGATTGTAGCTTGTATAGCTTATTCGGGCTTATTTTTAAGCTATTTCTTAGATTATTTTGGGCTTATAGGCCACGAAAAATTCCCAAAATCACTAGGAAAGTGATTTTGACTATTTTTGTGTTATGGCGTATGTTTGTGGACTATTTTGAGGCTTATGGTAGTAACCAAATGCGATACGTAGCTTATTAGTTTATTTTCAAGCCTAATATACGTATTTTGGAGCTTATGGACTCACAGCCCAATAAGTCTATTTAAGTCGTGGCTTAATAGGAGGGCTTATCGTGGTCCAGATTATTTTCTACTTATAAGTATATGCTTATATATGTAAATGGACTTTGGTTTTGGCTTTGGAATCGTATTTGAGAGCTTATAAATATCTTAATGGACCCTTGTTGGGCCTTAAAGCCCAATAAGCGATATTTAGTCGTTATGAGAGTTTTGACGGACTTTTGAAAGTGAAAATGTTTTTACGGAGTGATATTGAACGATATTTTGGGAAAAACGTTTTAGTAAACGTCAAAGTTTGAGATTTTGGAATTTTGTCGAAAAGTGTCGAATTTATAAAAAGTGTTGAAAATAAGGTTTGAAACTTTAGAAAACGTTGTATGAGGTTATGGGTCATGTCGAAATTTCGTAAAAAGTTTATACTTAGAAATTTTCCTAAAAACATGATTTTTAAATTTTAATAATAAAATATTATTTTATTATTTTATTTATTTAATAAATTCACTAAAAGACAAAAAATATAATTTTTTTCAAAACTTCTCGAATATGTTTACTATGAGTAAACGTTTTATTTTCAACTCTAATATGATTATTTTGAGGTGACTAAGGTTACCAAATGGACTTATCGAGATATATTTATAATTATTAATTATAAATATTTACTTATATTACTTATCTATTTCGCAAAATATATAAGAGTATGTATATCGGGGAAAGAGATTGATATGATTAGTGAGAAATATGTCGTCAACCATCACACCACTAAAATGTTATGAGTAATTGTACAACGCGTCTAAACTATATGCATCAAACGTGAAGATTATTTTGGAATTGGATGATTAAATTGGGACATTAACTGGACTAGGTCGTGTGCGGGCGTCGTTTGCATTTGCTTTGTGTGGATTAAGATTTGGTTGCTAAAAAACTTGCTAGAGGTGAGTTCTCGTGGCCCCACTTTTTACTATTTTTTCCATTGGAAGAAAAATGATACACGACAAAAGTGTTTTGTGAAAATAGTTTGAATTACACCTAGTGCTAAAAGTGGTTTTGTTTTGGGACAAGATACGTGCTTGTATGACTGCTATGTGAATATTATGTGATTCATAATTGTTATGGATCGGATTGGTACGCCCACCCCGATTTTTAGGATCGATGGTTACGCCTACCCAATTTGTTTGATTATTGGAGCGGATGGGTTACGCCTACTCCAATTTGTGTTGTGGACCTGCCCTAATAATAGTGCTCCAGGCTGGTAGCCCTTTAGGTTCGTAAGTGACATATTGTGATTGACTAGCGGGATGCTATGTCTTGGATTGTTTGCATATATTCACTGTCATATAGCACTATTGTCCACTGTTGAAATATTGCACAACTTTTGGGTTTAAGGTCAAACCTACGAGCTCACCAACATTATTGTTAACGTTTTCGAGTATCGTTTTTAGGTAAGTGAAAGGAAAAATTGTTTGGTGAATTGTGATATCAGACTTAAAGTATCCGAGTGGATTTTCGTGTGAAGTCTTGCTTCTTGTTGTTTGTGATTCTATTATTTGGATGTTTTGATTAAGTTTTGGATTATGACCCTGTGGGGCATTTGAATAATTTGTAAGTAGTTGTGGGATTTAGTTGTGGCGATTTGGGACAGACACTCGAGGTTGTCGATTTTGATGGTCCTTCCATAGCACTGTGAAGTTTATACAATGTAGTTTCTCAATTTTGTATCATTGATTTTATTATGATCATTATGTTGCACTCTCGAGTTTCCGCCATTGTCGGGGTGTGACATATTGGTAATCAGAGCCAATATTAGAGAGAACTAGGTGGTTTGGCCTAGACTATAACCTAAGATTCGTCGTTTAGTTGCGTATATGATCTATGTGCGCGGTGTTCTGCTTTTGTTTGCTTTTGCGTGTTCGCGATTTGGTGCTTTAGTTATGTCAGTCATTGAGATGTGTGAGCTTAATACTGGGTACGACTGGGAAAGGATGCAGATATAGATACGGTGGCCAACGTAGTTATAAAAGTATCACAACTTACTCGTACTTGGTAATAATGTTCACACAAAGTAATGTTGACACCATAAGGGTGTATTACGTGTATAATTATATATAGTAAGATATTCTATATATATGTTAGTCTTCCTACTTACCTAAAAATTTCTCATGTTCTCCCTCGTGTTGTGATAATGCCGCCAAGTGAGAAGAGGACGCCGAAGTGCTGTCCGGCCTGACATGCCAAAATTACAAGGAGGGGAAAACGGTAAATAGATAGGTAAAAAGGTTGTTGGTGTAGAGAACTAGGAAAGAAATGATAGAGCAGGAATGTAATGATTTGAATGGTCAAGGAAATGACCAGGGATTAGGAGATAATAGGGGCGTAGGGGGAGTTAATGGGAATGTAGAGGGAGTAAATAGGGGTGTAGGAGGAGCACCCGACTTCTCGACGATCATTGCCTAGCAATTGCAGAACCTCTTACCCGCCATGCTAGCTCAGGTTGGTAACCAAGGAAATGTTGGAAATCAGAATGGTAATATGGGAATAATGAAACATTCAGAGAACGAATGGAATGTATTAGTGAATGCAACCGGTAGGTTGTTCATATAAGGATTTCTTAAGCATGTAACGCCTAAGGAATATGAAGGTAATGGAGGTGTGTAATTCTAACACTATGGATCAGAAAATTGTGAGTCTGTGCAGAGATTGAGTGGGTGTAGTATTGACCAAAATTGAAATACAACTGCTGTTTCATTTTGGTACGGCTTTAAAAAACGTGTTGGAACTCTCATATCACGCACCGCTAAGTCGGGAACAGATGCTGTTATATGTTAAAATTGACTTTAAGTTTAAAATGGAAAGAAGAGTTTTGTTCGTAGTCCATTAAAAATTGGCAAAAAGTTGGAACTGAGTTTATGAGACTCACGCCATGGTCGGGGCTGGCCATCTCTACACGTAAAACTGATAGGTTTCATAAGTTGGCTAGGTAGTTTTCCAAAGAAAAAACATTTGGGTAAACTCCCAGAGGTAGGATGGTATTGAGAGGTAGATAATATGGCATTGCTCCACAGATCAGTAGGATGGTGTCAACAACGAATCCAAAGACTAACAGAAGGCTGTGCAAATTTCTGGTGCACTGACTGATGAGGCTTGTTAAAAAGGATCAGTTAAAGTAAGGTAAATAAAAGAGGAAATGTATGGGAAACCTAGCAAGGATAAGAGTTGTAGGGAAGATAATAAGAGACTAGAGACTGGGATGCTTTTGCTACTACTGTACAACACAGAAGGAAAGAGAAGAATGCGGGTACTTGTTGCCCAAGTGAAGCCATCTGGCAACTCCTACCATGCACCTCGGAGTGCCATGTCGCACATGCTTCAACTGTAACCGGCCCCGGTCACTTTGGCAAAGGATTGTAGAGTGCGTGCTGAGGAATGTGTATCCTATCAATGGCAATAAACCCAACTGTTAGGGCAGTATGAGTGTGGTAGTTCCCGACCATGGTCCAGGTCAGCTTGTCCTAGAATAATAGTGGCAACAAGGAAACGGAAGAAAATCACAAACCAAGTTGCTACAAATGTAACAAGGGTTAGGGTCAATGGAAACCAAGGAAACCAGCTAGGAGGTAGGGGTTTCATGTTTTGGTGAGATAAAGGAAGTTCGTAAGGATGCCGAACATTGTGACGGGTATGTTTACTTTGAACAATCATTTTTGTCCACTGCGCCCATTAATTTGACACTGGTGCCAAGACTATAGTTTTGTTTCCACTACTTTTATACCTCTGTTAGGCATAGAGCCCAACGATTTAGGTTTCAGATATGAGATTAAGATAGCTAGTAGGCAGCTAGTAGAGATTGATAAGGTTATTAAAGGTTGCAAACTAGAAATCGAGGATTATGTCTTTGACATCGATTTGATACCTTTTGGGCATGGGAGTTTTGATGTGATTATAGGTATGGATTGGTTGTCTAATTATAAGGCTGAAATAATTTTTCATGAGAAGGTAGTGAGGATACCACTACCGGATGGCAAGGTGCTTAGAGTATTAGGAGAGAAACCAGAAGAGAAAGCAAGACTCTTGATGAGTGCTAAGGCTAATGAAAAGAAACAAGAAGAGATTATTGTGGTTAGATATTTTCCTAAGGTATTCTCGGATGACCTATCTGGATTACCGCCTATTCGTGAAATTGAATTCCGAATTGAGTTAATCCTTGGAGCAACGCCTTAGCCAAAGTCTCCTAACCGTTATGGCACCTTTCTAAATATTGACGTAGATTTCATCAGACAACTCAAGGAACTCCAAGAACAAAGGTTCATTTCGACCAAGGTACGTCCCTTAGGGAGCGACAGTATTTTGTTAAGAAAAAGGATGTTTCTTTTAGTGTGCATTGATTATAGAGAATTGTAACAATTTTGACTGTTAAGAATACGTTATCCACTACCTAGAATCGATGAATCTATTTTACACCTAGCAGGTCGCAAGTTTTTCTTAAGATAATCTTTAGTCGGAGTACCATTAGCTGAGAGTGCATAAGGATGACATTCAAGTACTCTGCGATTTAGAACTCGTTATGAATCTCAAGATCACAAATAATGCCTTTGGTCTCTACTAATGCACAATCGTAATTATTCGATATGATGAATAGTTTGTAGGCCATATCATGATAAGTTTATGATAGAGTATATAGACGAAGTCATTAATCTACTCTAGAGCACAAGAGGAGGCATAGTAGAGCACTTAAGTTATGCTTTGGATTGGGACTGCTCAAGAAGGAGAAACCGTACACTAATTTTTCTAAGTTGAATTCTAGTCTAAGAGAAGTGCAGTTTCTTAGGCATGTGGATAAATGTAATGGAAATCATTTAGACACCCAGTAAGAATGAAACTGTTAAGAATTGGAAATGGCCCCTAGAACAACCGTGACTAGTTCGTTCATATCTTAGGATTGTTGGGTATTACCATAGGTTCATTGATGAACTTTCTAAGATAGCTAACAGCCTACTTACATCTGACTCAGAAGTGTAAGACTTTCGATTGCGGTGAGGAACAGGAATTGACATTTTAAACCTTGAAGGATAAGTTGTGTAATGCGCCTGTTCTAGCTCTGCCCGATGGTCCAAAAGACTTTGTGGTATATTGTTAGGCTGTGTGTTAATGCAAATAGGTAAAGTGATAGCCTATGCGTCTAGGCAGTTGAAAATTCATGAGAAGAATTATACTACCCATGATTTAGAGTTGGGTGCGGTCGTGTTTGCACTTAAGATCTAGAGACATTATCTGTATAGGACTAAGAGTGTGTCATCTATACGGATCATTAAGAGTCTTTAGCATATCTTTAATTCATAGGAGGTTAATATGGCCACCAAACCGTCGCTAGATAGATTTTGTTTATGATTATGACAGTGAAATTCGCTACCATCCTGGTAAAGAGAAAGTGTGGCTGATTGCCCTAAGAGTAATGCAGGAAAGAGTAAAGCCTAAGAGAGTTAGAGCTATGAATATGACCTTCAGTCGAGTATCAAGGATAGGATACTAGCGGCTCAGAAGGAGGCTGTGGATGAGTCCCTGGCAGGATTGCAGAAAGGGTTTGGGATGAATGATAGAAACAGAAAAGTGATGAACTAGTGTACTACCACTGGAACGAATATAGGATACCTTTATAAAGGGTGGATAGTACGAACCCTGAGAAGTGATAAAGCCTATAAGTCGAAGTCACACCTTTTTAGCATGTTTATCTCAAGTAATTAAGCAACCTATGGCACAGAGTGGCATTGGACTTGAGGACGTCCAAACTTGTTATCATTCAAACTCTATGTTTTCATATGTATTTTGGGACCTCCTTTTTGTAAAACTCTAAAATAATATTGAATGATAACTAAATTTTCCAAAACGTCTATTTTGAGTCGTTTTCTATGATTATGACTGTTGATTCATGAAGTAATACCCTAATTTAGCTTCCGCTGCTATATGTCAAATAAGGGGGTGTTACATAATTTGAAACCTTTAACTGTTATATGAAAGTAAAATTACTGAATGAAAACGATTTCCGAAAGTATGTTCTATAATACGAAACCTCTAAAAATGTGATACAAAAGTGATTTCTACAATACGAAAGCTATCAAAGTTTATATTTTTTGATCAGTTTTGAAATCTAAACGTATAAATTTCGTATCTAAGCACTTAAATATACTATTTGATGTATACGAAAGTAATTTGAATGTGTTTTAAGATAAAAACACGTCGAATAGTAAATCTAAAGCTAAACGAATATGAAACTTATACTATTCATACCTACGAAAGCTTGTTCGATCAGGATAATCACAATTAACGCACGTTTGATTCACGAAAACACAATCTAGATCTCTTTTGGCGATTGATACCACTTGTTATATGTCATGTTTGCATAAGTATCATTAAGAAAGATTAAGAGTAAGAGAGAGGAGGCTAGAGTGTTTAGTTTTTACACATTTTCAAGTTTTTAATAAAAGAGAGAAAAAGAGTAGGAAGGGAGGAGAATACAGATGGCTAACTCTTCTAATCCTAACACTAATGGGGTATTTATACTAATCTTTATACCTTCCTACTTTTTCCACTAGGTTAACATTTACTTAAGTTTGATCAAGTAAGACTTATTACATAATAAATAAAACTAATAATACTATTTATTACAAGACCAATTCATTGTTAAATAATTAACACTTTTTAATCATAACAATTTGTATCTTTTGTTTAGCCCAAATTGTTTTTTATCTTTATTTGACAAATGATTTTATGTCTAAACTCCTTTTAGTTTCCTTAACAAAGGACTTGTACAACCAATCTTTTGACTAAATATCATAGTATACGGGAGTTATAATTTGTGTTTAAATATAAGAACGGTGAAGGCATACCTTTTAGTTATTGGAGTTGTGAGATCTCTTTTGCCATGGATATTGGATCATGATAATGCTCAAATTATACATATTTCTATATGCGTTATATGTGCTTTTATGTATATATATTAGTTATTTATAAGAACTTTCGATACTTAATCAAGAATATTTGCTATTGTAAATTCTTATGATGTGTCGTGGAAGAAAACGAAAGAAAACGCGAAGATTTAAAGATTAAACGAAGAAAGAACTCAAGATAAAAATCTCCCGACACCTGTCCACTGTTTTGGCCATCACTTGAGCATACGAACTCAGATTGATGCGATTGTGGTGCCCACGCGTCCGGGAAAGAATTCTCTACAACTTTGGTTTTTGGTTCAAAAGCTGGAAATGCACCAAGTACGCCACACTTCTCAAAATGTACGACGCACTTTTCAAGAAATCCTAAGTACGACGCACAAATATAAATGTGCGCCGCACTCAGTCTGATGCATTAAAAACGTAAATTTAGCCTCAAAATCGACCACATTCATCATTTTCTTGGTCCCCAAGTAATTTTTACCCTATAAATACCCCCAAAACTCCAGGGTAAACACACATACACACAATTCATTATAACTCTACAACAACTTAGAGAGGGAAAAATTAGTGATCTTGGCTTGACAAACCAAGGATCCAAACACTCTTTCAAACCACCATCACCACCATCGAATACCACCACTCTCCACCATCAATTTCTAGAAACAAACCACCATTCTCAAAACCTCATTCATCTATTTCCAATAACACACAATCATCTACAATCCCCTCAACAAGTAGAATTAAAGTTTGAAAGTGTTCTTAGAGGAATTTGGTTGAACTTGCTTGTAGTTCATCAACAATTCCAGATTTCAATCCATCCAAGGAAGTAGCATTAAAGTGTAATTCAAATCTATAAGCAATTGTGACAGAATTGTTCATAGTTTCCGGGTTTACTTTGAATATAATATAGTTTCATTGGGAAAACTTATGAAATCATCAAACATTTGCTCTTGAAGTTGGTATAAATATTGTTTATCTTTTGAATATGATCTTTACTGAATTCATGTTGAATGTTATGTGTTTTGTTACTTGTTTGATTATGGAGTAGTCGCTTAATGTTTGTTTAGGCATTATGTGATCTTGGATATGAAGTGTTTGTATACTTGTTTATTGAATTGGTAAAATATGATTTTATCTAAGTATATAGGTCGAAAGACTACTTACTAATCCATGTTTTGTCATTTCACATAATATATTGATGATAACAACGATTATAGGCCAAAAGGATTCCTTGTTATTTATCCATATAAACCCTTGTTACACTTAAAGGCCGAAAGGATTTGTAACTTGTGTATATCTTGCTTTCTAAACGTATAAACACTATCCTAAACACATTATTGTCTTAGTGATCATTACCTAAACAAACATACTTTAATTCCTTGCTTTCATCATCTCTTAATTACTTTCTTTACAATATTCAATATATGCACATTTTAGTTAATTTGATAAGTTACAATCATTTTAGCCTTAGCACCTTAATTACAAACTGTGAAAACTACAATTCTCTTGGGACGACCTGGACTTACCTAAGCTATATTACATACGAAAGCGCATACTTGCCCGTGTTGTGTTTTTAGTCAGAAATGGTATTTCTAGTGTAACACCCCCAAAAATGGGTCGCAGCGGAATAATGTATCTGGGAGCGTTACTTCATAATACAACACAAGATGTGAGAGAACGACCTCTAACTGTGTCGTTTGAAAAGAAATCTTGAATTATTTAGACACCAATGCACATCACATAAGCCAAGCATCTAATTCACCTGAGAAAAACATGCTTAAAAAGTGTCAACATAAAGTTGGTGAGTTCATAGGTTTTTGTAAGTATAAATGTTAAACCAAAGTTTTGTAAAGTATGTATGACCGTTTCAATCCTTAAATGTTCACCAAAATGTATGTATAAATGTTGGAAATCAAAGATTTGTAAAGTATGCATGACCATTTCAATCTTTAAATAGTCACAAAAATATAAGTATAAAAGTTAGAATCAAAGATGCATATGATTATTGTATCCCATACAATAGTCACAAAAAGTTAAGTATAGTTGGACCACCATTTTTCAAAGTATGTATTGCCACTTTATTCAAGGCAACGTAAATATTCATGTATGTATAAAACAATGATTACGATTACTCTAAATTCATGAAACTGTGGCTCAGACTTGGGTGTATGCCACTTTATTCAAGGCACGGTAAAAGTTCACGCTCATGTATGTATAGTTTTGTACTCCGACATGGTATAACGTTCGTTTGTCCAATGATAGCTAATCACCCGAACGGGAATTGTCACACCCCAATAGATCTATTTCATAACACTCGCGCCTACCAACTCGTAGGTAACAGTTAAATCCGCTTAAGCTAATCTGTAATCATTTGGGTAAAAGTAAAGTAATGTCCTTGTTTTCAAAAATAAAGTGAAACAAGCAATGTATTTCGTCTCAAAATAAGCAATTGAGTATGTAGAGCAGTTTGTAAAACAAATTGTAAATGCACATGTAATGAATTCAAACCAATCATGTAAATGAAATTGGTAACAAGCATGTTCTCACCCAAAAAGTTATAAAGTATATGTAAAACAAGTAAAACGTGAGGCTATAAACTTACCTCGAGTGAATGGATGGTTAATGGATATCAAATGAGTGTATACGTCTCGCGTATGACCGAAGGAAACCTAATTAATTATAGGCCATATGAGTACTAAGTACTTTGAATAACTAATACCATATATAATTCTATATAGCTACATCACCATCTAATTGTATTTGTGAAATAATATTTAAATCGCGTTTGATAATTAATAACCATGTATTTGTACTCGTATGATCGTATAAACAGTTCAATCGCCTGTGTAAAATAATATTTATAAAGTCTAAAACACGTATAAATATTATATAAGTGATTTTAAAATGTTTCACAAATTTTTTTATTAAAAACGAACCAACACTATTTATGTCAGGAAATAGTGCACAAGTATAAAATAGTGCGTATCTTTCTCGTTTTAACTCCGTTTTGCACGTTCTTTAGGTCCACGGTTTCGTATTAAGAAGATGTATCAAAATATTACATTTTAATATTTTTAACTCTTTGATGAACAGTATTTTTACTATTCATGTACATTTTATAAAACTATTTTTATAAAATTAATCGTCGTAATCTCGTAAATATCATAACTTATTCGTTTTAATTCTGATTTTAGTGATTCCTTCGAGCACGTCTTCATAATTAAAAGTTTTATCTAATTAAAGTATTTTCCAAAAAGTTTCTGAAATGAACAGTAACTTATTTTTATAAAATTATTTTTATAAAAGTATTTATTATCGTAAACTTGTAAATGGCGTATCTCCTTCGTTATAATTTGGATTTTCGAGTTCTTTATATGTCTACGATCCTCATAACATGTAGTATTTTAATAAAATATAAAATAAATATGTTATTTTCGAATTTAAAATAGTACCTTTGTAAAAATGTGTATAAAACTTATTTTTATAACTTTTTGGCATGTGTGAATTTCTACAAGTCCTCTAACATGATTAATACACTATCTTATGTATATTTATAGTCTTCTAGTCCATCATTTGTCCAAGAATACAAGTCATTACATTTCTTTTACTTATAAACTTAATAAGTAAACTTTTAAACCATTTATTTATATATACTTTTATAAATAAATCCACACTTGTATAATGTATATACTTCCATTCCAACATGTTTTTAACATCAATATGACATATAAAAATGTATATCAACCCATGATCAAAAATAAAAATCCATTTTACATGTTAATATGTTTTCTAGATGGTGACTTACTATATAAACATTATATACACATAAAATCACAAATGTAAAGAGTGTAGGGTTTTTAGATGACCTTAAGATGAAGTATGATGAAGAGTAACAAGATCTAAACCCTAGTTTAGAATCAAAACCCAAGCTTCCAAGTCTAGAAAACCCTAACTTTCCAAGAAAACCCTAATCTTAAACTTTCCTTGATTAACCCTTTTAAATGCTAAACCAAGCCTTCAATACACCTTAGGATACCTTAGATATGATGTTAGATCACTTGAATACTTGATAGGAAAAATTGTATAGATTGGTTGTTGGTGTTTGTGTTTAGCCGTGGGCTAGAGAAGAGAAACAAAGAGAATGAGTGAAGTTTTCTAGTTAAGGAATGAGTGTGTGTGATATCTACTAGTATTCCCTCATTTATACACTACATGAGCTAGTCAATAACACTATTAGGAAAGTCTAAGATCACTAGAAACAAGGGGAGTGAATTAAGGAAGAAAATGGTCAAGTTACTAGTCATGGTACATAAGCTTAATGAGTTTTAAGTTGTATAAGACTTTGGTTGATAAAATATGTGCTCTATGTCCCCTAGGATGCACATAAGCCACGAAAATTATTAGGGGGGAAGGACTAGGATGAGTCTTGCCATTTTATGTTATAATTCTAGTGATACTTGAAGTTTTAGGATGTATAGGTTAAGTATAAAGAGTATACTTGTAGCTTTTGTTTTCTAGTTGGTTGCTTATAAGTATAATTCGGCTAACATGATAAATATGGGTGAAGTTTTATAAAACTTTGAGTATTGGGTATAATAATGGGTATTTGTTGAAACGTAGATAAGTTTTGGTGGTTCCGTAAATGTTTAAATGTATTTTATTGTGAAACGTAAACGTTTTACGTGACCAATAAAAATAAAATATGGAAAGTTAATGATTATCCTCCAAACAATTATCTAAATCTTGCTTGACGTAAACTTTTAATTGTTTGATGTCCGTTTACGTTGAATGTTGATTTTTAGTTTACGCGATTTAGCTAAACGTTAGAAATTTAAAGTGAACGCGTAAAAGTTTAAAATAAATAATTGGATGTTCATTGATGTAAAAAAGGTGTGAAAATGTGAGTTGTTACACTCTCTCCGTGTTAAAAGAATTGTGTCCCGCAATTCAGTTCGAGATGCCTTCCAGAATAGCGTTGATGAAGAGGTGTGAATGCTCGTCTTAATCCTCCTAATACGTGCTAAGTCAATCTGCTATCTTAATGTAGAATTTCATTGGTACGGGTCTCAATGCCTTGATGACATTTAACTTGCCGACGGGTTGTCCTAGGGTGACTAATGATACGTCTTCGCCTTTTTGGCTTAAGATTTGGTGTAAGATGATGTCGACTTTATTGTAAGATGGTGTAAGAGTTTACTTGGTTATCATGATTATTAGCTGGGTTCCTTATGATAAATACGTTCTATGAATGCGCACACAACTTTGATGTAAATAGAAAATTATTTTCTTGACAAGAAGTTTTAGGGTGACTACTCTCAGCATGGCATGGTCCTTCCTGAATTATACATAGGTGATCAGGCTATGTATATCTGAGGGCTAACGATGTGATGCTCATTTTCGTCAAAATTATGTTATGTATAAAGAAGTATCAAGGAGTTTTATAAGATGACAAAATGATTCACAAGGTGGATGTAAGGTTGTTGATAGGATGACAATAAAATGGTTTACGAGAAATCGTATGATGGTTTACAAGACGATATTAAAATTGTTTATGAGGTGGTATCAAAATAGTTTTCGAAGGAATCACGTGACAGTTCATAATGTAATAGTAAGGAGTTTATGTGTGGTAACAAATTGTTTATGAATTGTTAACAAATAAATTTGACCATGGAAACGGTTTATGAGGGACAACGAAATAGTTTATTGTGTGATAGTGATATGTTTCGTAAAATCATAATATTTTAGTAAGTGGTTTGCATGAATAAATAGAGAGTTGAAATAAGATTGACGGAGTTTTCATAAAACCATAATTTGATAGACAATTGGGTTCATTGTTTTTCCCTCCAAAATACTACATGTTTTCTTAATACTATAAATCTCTAATACAAGCTAGTACATAAATCATGAAACAAGATGTCTATGAGCGTTGTCCGAACTGACTGGTCACGAGCTCCTTGAGTTTCCTGAAGTCCTCTCTGTCATGACGCTGGGACTCCTGAACTGTAGCCAACTGCTTCTCCATCTTATTACGAACCTGCCTCTCAACGTTACGAGTAATCTTCTCGATTGCCTCCGTAGTCTTAATCCTAGCACGCAATGAAGCATTCTCTGCCTTAGTAATGTCTACCCTAAACCTCAGAGTCGTCAGCTTCTCCTGTATGGGCACTCCTAATAAATGCTCTTGTATGCCTCGTATAGCCTCCCCGTGTTGGGCTTGTGTCCTCACAACGGCCGCTGCAGGAAAAGCAACTGCAGCGACGGGCTCTGGGTGAATGATATCCACCCTGATATCGATCGGGTCCCCGAGATTCTCCTCAGCAGAGACAGGAATAGTGGGTGCAGCCATAACCTGCACACACAAGAGTTTATATAAATCATCTTTATATGAAACCATGCAAGATGCGTGCAGTATGAATGATAAACGTGATGTAAGGTGGTGTATGGTAAAAATGAATATGCACTCATTGCAGGAATGGCGTGTCATGGCGAAATGAAATGCCTCATGGCATAATTAGATGATGGTATCTTATAAGGTAAATTAATGTTTGATGATGTTTAGGACCTACGAGCTTATAGTACTACCTTGCCTTAAGAAATGTTTTAGTATTTAAACAAATAACCCTTATATAAATAATTGTAGAGTATGTGTGAAGAATGTAAACGCATCTTTGTATATATAAGCAAGACCCTTATAGTAATATACATACTATAATATGAATACGTATATGAATCATGTAAGCATCCAGTATGACCAACTAATGCAACAAATAGTGTATGTATGTCCTGTTAAAAACTTTTGTATGATGCAATGTTTGTAAAACGGTTATAGTCTAGGTAAAATGCAACCTAGTTCTCTATAACCTTGGCTCTGATACCAATCTGTAACACCCCTAAATTGGGTCGTAATGGAATAGTGTTCGGGAGCGTTACTTCATAATTCCATTGCACAAGACATGAGAGAAAGACCTCTAAACCTGTCGTTTGAAAAGTAATCTCGTTGATTTAATTGAAATTGAACTTGTTATAACACTTGTACCATATTTGCATCACAATGAAAATCTTGAAAGTAATACAACGAGATTTCTTTGTAGAAACCCATGAATGTAATATTGTATAGTCTAGACTTCACTGCACATCATGTATGTCAAATATCTAATTCACCTGAGAAAAACATGCTTAAAAGTGTCAACATAAAGTTGGTGAGTTCATAGATTTTTGTAAGTACAAATGTTGGATCAAAGATTTGTAAAGAGTATATGATCATTTCAATCGTTATAATAGTTACCAAAATTGTATGCATAAATGTTGAAATCAAAGATGTGCATGACTATTGCATCCCATACGATAGTCACAAAAAGTTGAGTATAGTTGAAACAAAGCGTTTGTAAAGTATGCATGACCATTGTATCCAATATACTAGTCAGCATGTGTGATTACGATTGCACCCCTAAGTTCATAAAACTACGACGAAGACTTATATGTATGCAACTTTATTCAAAGCACAGTAAAAGTTCATGAGTATGTAGTTGTTGGCCCTGTAGACACCAATCCAGTCATGCTCCGACATGGTATAACGTTCGTTTATCTAGTGATAGCTAATCACCCGAACGGGGATTGTTAATCCCGAATAGATCTATTTTATAACATTCGCGCTTACCCTCTGAGTAATTTACGGTTCATGCAACTTAAGTTAATCCGTAATCATAAAGTAAAGTATAGTTGTTGCGTTCATAAGTAAAAACAAGTATTGTATCTCACCGTGAGATATGCAAATGAGTGTATAACAAAGTTGTAACGAGTTTGTAACGAGTATGTAAACGAGTTTGTAACCAAGTTACAAAATCAAGTATCTATCAAGCATGTATAAGAAGTGTGCAAAAGAGTTGTACAGAATATGTAAACAATTGTAACAAGCATGATTCTCCCCTGATAGTTAAATAAAGTAATTGTAAAATATGTGAAAGAGGGGCATAAACTCACCTTGAGTAAAGATTAACAAAGTACATCACGAATGAAAAGCTCACGAAAACACCTGAATGCAACCTAATTAATTATAGGTCGTATGAGTACTAAGTACTTTGAATAACTAATACCGTATATAATTCTATATAGCTACATCACCATCTAATTGTATTTGGAACAATATTTAAATCGCATTTGATAAATAATAACCATGTATTTGTACTCGTATAATCGTATAAATAGTTCAATCGCCTTTGTAAAATAATATTTATAAAGTTTAAAACATGTATAAATATTATTTAAGTGATTCTAAAATGTTTTGCAAATTTTTTTATTAAAAACAAACCAACACTATTCATGTCAGGAAATAGTGCACAAGTATAAAATAGTGCGTATCTTTATCGTTTTAAACCCGTTTTGTACGTTCTTTATGTTCACGATTTCGTATTAAGATGTATCAAAATATTACATTTTAATATTTTTAGCTCTCTGATGAACAGTAGTTTTTACTATTTATGATCATTTATAAACTTAATTATCGAAATCTCGTAAAAGTCATATCTTATTCGTTTTAACTCCGATTTTAGTGATTCTTTCGAGCACGTCTTCGTAATTAAAAGTTCTATCTAAGTAAGATATTTTCAAAAATGTTTCTAAAATGAACAGTAACTCATTTTTATAAAAACACTTTTTATATATTTAATTATCGTAAACTTGCAAATAGCATAACTTTTTCGTTATAGCTCGGTTTTTCGAGTTCTTTATATGCTTACGATCCTCATAACATGTAGTATTTTAATAAAATATAAAATAAATATGTTATTTTCGAATTTAAAAGAGTACCTTTGTAAACATGTGTATAAAACTTATTTTTATAACTTTTTTGCATGTGTGAATTTCTACAAGTCCTCTAACATGATTAATACACTATCTTGTGTATATTTATAGTCCTCTAGTCCATTATTTATCCAATAATACAAGTCATTACATTTCTTTTACTTATAAACTTAATAAGTAAACTTTTAAACTATTTATTTATAGACTTTTATAAATTAACCATCACTTGTACAATGTTTATACCTTCATTCCAACATGTTTTCAATATCAATATAACATATGAAAAAGTATTTCAAACCATGATCAAGTGTAAAAAATCCGTTTTACATCTTACTATATTTCCTAGATGGTGATTTACTATATAAACATTATATACACATAAAATCACAAATGTAAAGAGTGTAGGGTTTTTAGATTACCTTAAGATGATGTATGATGAAGAAAAACAAGATCTAAACCCTAGTTTAGAATCAAAACCCAAGCTTCCAAGTTTAGAAAACCTTAACTTTCCAAGAAAACCCTAATCTTAAACTTTCCTTGATTAACCCTTTTAAATGCTAAACTAAGCCTTCAATAGATATAACACCTCTATTTTTGACATATAGCAGCGGAAGCTAATCTGGGGTATTATTTTATAGTACAATAGTCTTAATCATAGAAAATGACTCAAAAGAGACGTTTTTGAAAAATTTAGTTATCATTCATTATTTCATCAGAGTTTTTACAAATGGAGGTCCTAAAATCTACATGAAAACATAAAGTTTGAATGATAACACTTTAGCTATCTTCAAGTCCGTGTCATAAGATGCTCAGTTACCTGAGATAAACATGCTAAAAAGGTCAACACAAAGGTTGAGTGAAATTCATAGGTTTATGGTAAACAGTTTGAATACAAGTCATCATAACAGTGGGTTACGTTGTTATACACCCATAAGTGTAATAATTGCAATGAGTACAATTATTATGTAAAAACAGTATTATTGCCCTAAGCTCATGATATTAATACGTTAACATGGAAATCACCGTAGTGACAATGGTCAAGGAACAAATGTCCTCGTGGAAAGGTAACTTGCCAAAGTTACCCATTATAATCAAATATAGTGCTATTGGTACCAGAAAGTATAGGTACACCAACGGGAGTCATCACACCCCGATAGATCTATCCATAAAATTCGTGTTCACTCGCAAGTGACTAATGGTTCATGATTAAGAAATATTGGCAGTGGAAGGTACTTAGGCAATAATATATCTGGCATACAGTTGTAAAAACACTTGCATTCATGGTTTAAGCATGTATCCCCTCGTGGGTTTATAAAGTATTCAAAAGATTTAAAATGCGAGGCTATGAACTCACCTTAACAGGAAATCTGATTGATGGCAAGAGTATATCAAATGAAAGTAACAGCTACGTCACGCAACCTGGGGTAATATGTCAAGTCTTAGTGTGATGGTTTATGTTTCAAAACTTCATAAAGTTTAACGTATCACTTTGATTTATTAACTTATGGAAATATTGTATCACTGTTCGGGC
>BQNB010045528.1:0-44222 GCA_026074375.1 Tanacetum coccineum
AGCCTTAATTTTATGACTTATGAGGAGTACATTGTGCGTACAGTATATATTATTAGGTGTTTGGTTCGAGAATTTGAGTTTGATACTGGCAAATGTGATAAAACATGTTCCTCATTAACTTCTGTACACGTTGTTTGGTGCTAGATATAAAAGAGCGAATGAAAATCACTCGCTCCATTCTAATGGGGAAAATTGTGTTCTGTCATACAAAACTAAACGAACAACTTGTATAACAGTACTTAATAAAGAAACTTAAATTATGTAAAGTTTTTGTCCTGTTGAGAATAAAAAAACACAGTAATACTTTCTACGTTAGCTTCACCTTCTAAATTTCTAATGAAATTTCAAAAGAGCATCAAATGGAGTCATGCATTGATTAGTGTTGTATTAAAACAAGCAAAAGAACCCGCGCGTTGCGGCGGGGCTAATTTTTTCCCGAATAATTTTTTTTTTACGTTTCGGGGTTTTTTTTGGCGATGCGTTATGGCGGGGCTAATTTTTAATATTTTCTTTTTTTGTATGATTCGGGGAAAAAAAAATTGCGTTGGGACGGGCTAATTTTTTCCCGAATATTTTCTTTTTTTTGGGACGGTTTTGTAAATTTTTTTACGGGAATTTTTGTGTAAGAAAATCGTAAATAGTTAAAAGGTGAGGGTCTGTTTTGTATTTTTTTTTACTTTGGGCCAGATTTTAGGCTATTTTTGGGTTGTTTTTTTTTGGCTAATTTTTTCCCGGATATTTTCTTTTTTTGTACGATTCGGGAATTTTTTTTTTGCGTTGGGACGGGTTAATTTTTTCCCGAATATTTTCTTTTTTTGGGACGGTTCGATATCTTTTTATTTGGGCCGATGAATGTAAAAAAGTTGTGAACAATAAAAACTTGACGTGTTTTTTTTGTTAATTTTTTTACGGGATTTTTTGTGTAAGAAAATCGTAAATAGTTAAAAGTTGAGGGACCGTTTTGTATTTTTTTTACTTTGGGCCAGATTTTATGCGAATTTTAGGCTAGTTTGTCGACAAATGTGTATATTAGTAATAATTTTTTTTATATGGCTTATGTGTTGGGCCTCATGTTTAAAGTGTTTTTTTTTTTTTGCTATATGGGGTTTTTTTTTAATATAATGGGTTATACGTTTGTGACCATATCGATTATTTTAAAGTTATTGGGTATCGAAGATGTTTCCGCGGATATTTTTTTTATCTGAATAAATCGGAACTTTTGTAATATTTTTTTTCCCTCCTACTTTGTGCATACAAATTTAAAAAAAAACACTAAAATCGGGCTGGCCCAAAATGAGAACCTGTTACTGTAGCTTGTGGCCCACTGTCAAAACGACGGTGAATTTGTCACTCAATGTGTGTATTAGTAATTAAGTCAGCCAATTTATTCATCCAGTGAAATGAAGACATGCACATACGAGTAACTTTGTGATTTAGGTTATTCCTCAGATATATATATCGAAATCAGCATCATACCATAGCTGGTTAATATCCGTGTGTGATGATCAATCGGTAATATCACCCGGTTTTTATTTCCCTTGCAAAACCCTAGGTAATAATGTATAAGGACCCGTCGCTACATCCCAATCGATTATTTTTTGTCCATGATTTGTCGCTACCGGTCAAAATATTACCGCTTAATATCAAACGATAATTACGACCCTAGTTAAAAAAACCACTTTTACAAGATGATTGGCATCACTAAAAGATAAAGGACTTTTTACCACTCGTGTTTGTTTGTTGCTACTAGGTTTACGAAACAAACATCATCATGAGATCATGCCATGTAAGCCATTAACATTTAGCAATACTTTTCTAAGATAGAACTAAATAAATTCTGGAGTAAATTGCAAAAATCGGCCTTGTGGTTTGGCCAAATTGAATGTTTCGTCTATATGGTATAGAAAGTGCAGGCGGCGTTAATGTAGGGAAACTTTGGGTCAGCTTTCATCATTGACTAGATTGAAATGACTAAAATGCCCATATGAATAAGAAATCCAGAAAGAGAAAATGTAAGGGTATTTTAGTCATTTCATTTTACTCAAGTACTAAATCGGACCCAAAATTTTCTCACAGGAACGCCGCTTGCACTTTTCAAACTATAAAGATGAAACTTGCAATTTAGCCAAACAAAAAGGACGATTTTTGCATTTTACTCTAAATTTTGCTTACCAAGTTATTTTATTATTTTTGAAGAATCTTGACTACTATACTATAGATTATTTTCATGTGTTCCATCAAGAATTGACTCGAATTTCCCACGAGATTAATTATTCACTGTTTTGTTATGGTCTTTGTTCCCACTGTCTGGATCGAAAAATGGATACATACATGCAACTTGAAACATAGAGTATATAAATATCAACATCTCTTGCTTGCGCTTCAAATTAAGGTCAAAGTTGAAGAAAAAAGACTTTTAAAAGTCAAAAATGGACACTTAATATGGGACGGAGGGAGTAGTTTTTTTTAAGTTGTCGGTTTTGTATAATTGGAATTTATCTTTAACAAAAGGCGTGTAAAGAAAATTGAATAAAACGTGTTAGCCCGGTGCATTTTTAATTCGGTAATTTTTTAGAAGACGCGTGGTGTGGTTATTTTGTTTTTCCGTCGCTTTCTAATTTTGCGTTTTTATGAATTTATAGTATGAGCCATTTTTATATGTCCTATTTTCGTATGGCTTAGTTTTTATATGGGCTGTTTTTTCATGGGCTTTTGGCATTGTATTTATGTAGGTAGTTATTTCTATTGCAATCAAAAGATAATGGTTTGGGCCGTGGGTAATATTAAGGGCCATAGAAATCAGGCCAAGTGGAAACAGAGGAAAAGCCTGCTTCAATACGGCGTCGTTTTAAGGCCAAATTTAATATAATGGGTATTGTTGCATTAATGGGCTTAAGCAATCTCTCTTAGGCCTCGTTTGGTTCTCGGAATCTGATTTCATTTCAAAACGTGTTTGGTTGGCAGATTCAGGGAATTCAGAATCTGAATTCCATTCCTTTATGTGTTTGGTTTGCAAACGAAATGTAATGAAAATCCTTCAAAATCCTATACATGTGGAATTCAATATTCCATAGCAATATGAGAATAATGTTTACAATTCCATGAAATCCGTTATTTTTATCATCAAAAATCAATTATTATCAAACGGTTTCTGATGTTTAGTGTCGCTTCTTGGAACATAAGGGGTTTGAACCGATCCCCTAAGCAAAAAGAGGTTCATCAGGTGGTGAATGAGAATAATTTGAGTGTTTGTGCTATTCTCGAGTCTCATGTTGATGTGGCTGCTGTTTATGATACCTGTAAAAAGGTTTGTAATAGGTGGAAATGGACTTCTAATGGGAGTTTTTGTTCTAAAGGCTCTCGGATCATCCTTGGATGAAATGATGACCTTGTTGATGTCATGATTATGGCTCAAACTAATCAGGTCCTGCATGTGCAGGTGAACACGCGGGCTGATCATAAAACTTTGTTTTGTTCATTTGTATATGCTGATAACTATTATATTGATCGTCGTGTGCTTTGGAGTAACTTGGTTGGGCATGCGAGATTGATGAAGAATAGACCATGGGTTCTTTTGGGTGATTTTAATGCTTCTCTTAATCTTGAAGATCATTCGGTTGGTGGTTATGAGCCGAATGCTGCTATGCGTGAATTTAAAGAGTGTGTCCAAGCTATGGAGGTCGTTGATGTCAATTCTACAGGTCTTCATTTTACTTGGAATCAGAAACCCAAGGGTTCGAATGGCATTCTTAAGAAGATTGATAGGATTATGGGTAATCTTTAATTTAATGATTATTTCCTCAGGTCTTTTGCTATTTTCCAGCTTTTGCTATTTTCCAGCCATACTGTATTTCGGATCATTCTACTTGTGTTCTTCGTATCCCAACGGTAACTAAAACTAAACCAAAGCCTTTTAAATTTTCAAATTTTCTTGTGTATAAGGAAGGTTTTCGTGAAATTGTGGATACAGGATGGAGTGTCAATGTAGAGGGATGTGGCCAATGTTTCGTGTTGAGAAGAGTTAAAGGGGCTAGAAAATCTCCACTCTGTAAATTACATCATAATCATGGCAAAAAAATAAAAAAAAAAAAATTTCCCCCCCTGCATGAGATGGTTAATACGAATTCGAAAAGTGTGAGCTTGATGAAGCTCAAAAAGCATTTGATAGGGATCCTTCTTCTTCTATACTTTGTAAAGAACATGCACAATATTTACTTGCTTTTAAAGAAGCACAATTAGATGAGGAACGTTTCTTGAAACAAAAGGTCAAAATATTGGAATGCTTAAGCGTTGACACTAAACCAACTTATTTCCATAAGATTTGAAAGTAAATGCGCCAGAAAACAGGAATTTGAAATGTATATGATGCTCTAACATCTTTACATGAAGTAAACAGTTTCCCGGTTCTATTGTTAAACACCAAAAAACATTCCTTGGAGCCTGAATGTGTTAATATTCCTTTGGATGACCATGATCTGTTTACACGTGTTCTTGATGATGCCAAGGCTGAGTTTATGGTTCGTGATGTCTCTAATGATGAGGTCAAGAGTGTCATCTTTTTTATTGGAGATGATAGGGCTCCTGGCCCTGACGGTTTCACTGCTGCTTTCTTTAAGAAAGCGTGGGATGTGGTGGGTGGCGATATCACTTGTGTTGTTCGGGACTTTTTCTCCAATGGTAAGCTTCTTAAAGAGCTTAATCATACTATTATTTCCCTTATTCCCAAGGTTATTACCCCTGCTCGTATCAATGATTACCAACCTATTTCTTGCTGTAATGTATTATATAAGTGTAAATATCAAGGATAAAAGCTAATGAGTGTTAAAGAGGGTTTGGTGATAACCAATCTGCCATGTCCTGGTCGTAGGATTTCTGATAATATCTTGCTTACGCAAGAGCTTATGAGAAATTATCACAGGAGACGTGGTCCTCCTAGGTGTGCATTCAAAGTTGATATTCAAAAGGCATATGATACTGTGGATTGGAGTTTTCTTGAGAATATTCTTGTGGGTTTTGGCTTTTACCCTAAGATGGTCCAATGGATTATGGTTTGTGTTTCTGGGGCCTCTTACTCTATATGTGTTAATGGTAACTTGCATGGTTGGTTTAAAGGTAAGCGAGGTTTGCGGCAGGGTGATCCTCTATCTCCATATCTATTTACTTTAGTTATGGAAATTCTTACCTTAATATTGCAGCGTAGGGTGCGCGATTCAGATGATTTCCAGTATCATCATCTATGTGAACAACAAAGGATTATTAACTTGTGTTTTGCTGATGACCTTTTCTTATTTTCCCGTGGTAATCCTAGTTCGGTTGCTGTTATTATGGATGCGTTGGAGGAATTTAAACAGGTTTCAGGTCTTGTTCCTAGCATTCCTAAGAGCACGACGTTCTTTTGTAATGTCCCCAATGCTATTAAAGCATCTATTTTAAATTCTATGCCTTTTGCTGAAGGGGTTTTGCCTGTAAGGTATTTGGGTGTGCCTCTTATTTCTTCTAGACTCTTATACCGTGATTGCAAAATCCTTGTTGAAAAGCTTGAAAGTAGAGTTAATGATTGGAGGAATAAGTTTCTATCCCTTGCTGGTCGTCTCCAATTAATTCGGTCGGTTTTGTCATCCATGCATATCTATTGGGCTTCTGTTTTTATTCTCCCTAACCGTATTGTGCATGACTTGGAACAACTTATGCGTGGTTTTCTGTGGTGTCAAGGGGAAATGAAGAAAGAAAAAGCCAAAGTCGCTTGGGATTCTGTTTGTATGCCTAAGTATGAGGGTGGCCTAGGTATCCGTAGAATTGATGATTTTAATGTTGCTCTAATGACTACCCATATTTGGAGTATTTTGACCCATAAAGAGTCTTTATGGGTTAAATGGGTTCATACATATAAGCTTAAGGGTCGTAGTTTCTGGGATGTTCCTTGTAGAGGTGATGCTAGTTGGGGATGGCGCAAGCTTCTCCAAATTCGATCCACAATCCGACCTTTTGTTTGGCATAAGGTTAACAATGGCAAATCTACATCTGCTTGGTTCGATCGATGGGCTGATGTGTGTCCTCTTAAGGACATGTTTTCTAATAGGGATATTGCTAGATCGGGTTTTTCTCTTGATGACTCGGTCTATAACCTTATTTCTGAGGGTGTTTGGCGATGGCCTCTTGACTGGCTATCTAGGTTCTCGATTATGGCCCAATTACAGGTTCCTTTATTACTTGATGATATTGATGATGTCATTTTATGGCGTGATAGGGATGTTGTTAGATATGAGTAAAAGACTCGGTCACCCTATATATTTATTGTTTATAATTTTAATAGTTAATCGTATGTCTTTCGGTTTTAAGTCGGGTTCTAATACCCGATATTTTGTAAAAACTATATAAGCCTCTTCCAACTTTGGAAGAGGCAAGCTAGTCAATAATCTATTTTACACTTCACACACATGTTTCTCTCTCTAGAATATCTCTCTATGTGTTTATCTCTCTAAGAAACTAGCTCAATCACAAGAATCATCACCTGTGTTATGAATTAAACGATCCTACAATTAGTACCAGAGCCTAGTTGGATTCGTGATTGATTCGTGTGGTTAATACAAGATCAAATTCGTGGCTTATTTTTGGTGAAAAATACACACGGCTCAAATTTATTTTTGAGCTTGTTTGTTTGTTAATCGTGTTCTTCCTTTGTTCTACATATCAAAAAGGTTAGATTGTTACCATATCATGGCTTACATAAGCATCTAGATCGTTTTTATAAGCTTAAAAGGGTTTGGCTTATTTGAGTGTTCTTGGTGGCGGTTTGGTTTGGATTTGAAGATCCACAAGGAAAATCGTGTTAATGTATGCTTAATCTTCGATTACCAACTTAGTTTTATGCATTGAAAGCTTATTTGAGGAAAGAAATAGCTTATTTGGTCGATTTATGCCTATTTCGAATTGAAGTTCATCAAGGCGGTTTGCTTAAAATATAATATTCTAGGTGGCGAGTTGACAGAAAGGACAGACAAGATCCATGCATTGTTGTTTTGTGTTTTTTCCAAAGCTATCAAAAATTGCTAAGTGTTGAAAAATTTGAGAAAATGCTTTTTCAAATGCTTTTGTGGCTTTATTTGTGAATTTCAAAATGCTTTTTCATTGTTGCTTATTGTAGCTTTTTGGCCATTCTTTTTAGTGGTATAAGCCTAAAAGCCATAAGGTTCTGTTTGCTAGCTTATTTTTAAGCTAGAAAAGTCCCTTTTGACTGTTTGCTAATCAGTTTTGGCCAAAAAGCTTATTTGCTTATTTAGGCTTGTTTGCTTATTGCATTTGCTTATTCTAGGTTTAGTATAGCTTATTAGGTTAGTTTAAAGTCACTTTAGCTTATTTCCCTTAATTATAGCTTATTGAGCTGTTTGCCCTTTAGTTTAAAATTTTCTAAAAGTGTTTATGCGTTTTTGATTATTCTTCATTCTAGCTTATTGCACTTGCTTATTTTTGTTCTTAAGTGCTTTTTAGATATAGCTTATCACCTGTCTTAGCTTATTTCTTTTTTTGGATTGCTTTTTAGTGCTTAAAATAGCTTAACAGTTGGTATTAAGTCATTTAGTATAACTTAGCTTATTCTGTCATCTTTACAACTTATTTTAGTGCTTATTCGTGGTTTATAAAAAAATTGTTTTGTAAAAGTTGCTTATTTTAGCTCTTTAAAAAGCTAAAAAATGCAAAAACAAAAACATGTGGGTTTAGGGGTAGGCCTCAGTTGTGAGCAAGGGGAAGATTGATAGGATTATGGGTAATCTTTAATTTAATGAGGATTTCCCCGGGTCGTTTGCTATGTTCCAGCCATATCGTATTTCAGAACATTCTCCTTGTGTTCTTCGTATCCCAACGGTAATTAAACCTAAACCGAAGCCTTTTAAATTTTCAAATTTTATCGTGTATAAGGAGGGTTTTCATGAAATTGTGGATACAGGATGGAGTGTCAATGTAGAGGGATGTGCCATGTTTCGTGTTGTGAAGAGGTTAAAGGGGCTGAAATCTCCTCTCTGTAAATTACTTCATAATCATGGCAATCTGCATGAGATGGTTAATAAGATTCGGATTGAGCTTGATGAAGCTCAAAATGCAATTGATAGGGATCCTTCTTCTTCAATACTTCGTGAAGAACATGCGCATTACTTACTTGCTTTTAAAGAAGCACAGTTGGATGAGGAACGTTTCTTGAAACAAAAGGCTAAGATTGAATGGCTTAAGGCTGGTGACTCTAATACAACTTATTTCCATAAGATTGTGAAAAGTAAATGCGCCAGAAACAGGATTGAAATGGTTAGTGATGCTTCTAATAATCTTTATGATGGTAATCAGGTTCCCGGTGCTTTTGTTAATCACTATAATCAGTTCCTTGGAGCCGAAGGTGTTAATATTCCTTTGGATGACCATGATCTGTTTACACGTGTTCTTGATGATGCCAAGGCTGAGTTTATGGTTCGTGATGTCTCTAATGATGAGGTCAAGAGTGTCATCTTTTCTATTGGGGATGATAGGGCTCCTGACGGTTTCACTGCTGCTTTCTTTAAGAAAGCGTGGGATGTGGTGGGTGGCGATATCACTTGTGTTGTTCGGGACTTTTTCTCCAATGGTAAGCTTCTTAAAGAGCTTAATCATACTATTATTTCCCTTATTCCCAAGGTCACTACCCCTGCTCGTATAAATGATTACCGACCTATTTCTTGCTGTAATGTCTTATATAAGTGTATTAGCAAGATAATTGCTAATAGGGTTAAAGAGGGTTTGGGTGATATTGTTAGCATCAACCAATCTGCCTTTGTTCTTGGCCGTAGAATTTCTGATAATATCTTGCTTACTCGAGAGCTTATGAAAAATTATCATAGGAGACGTGGTCCTCCTTGATGTGCATTCAAAGTTGATATTCAAAAGGCATGTGATACTGTGGATTAGAGTTTTCTTGAAACTATTCTTATGGGCTTTGGCTTTCACCCTAAGATGGTCCAATGGATTATGGTTTGTGTTTCTGGGGTCTCTTACTCTATATGTGTTAATGGTAACTTGCATGGTTGGTTTAAAGGTAAGCAAGGTTTGCGGCAGGGTGATCCTCTATCTCCATATCTAATTACTTTAGTTATGGAAATTCTTACCTTAATATTGCAGCGTAGGGTGCGCGATTAAGATGATTTTCCTAGTGACATCATCATTTGTTGAACAACAAAGGATTATTAACTTGTGTTTTGCTGATGAGCTTTTCTTATTTTCCCGTGGTAATCCTAGTTCGGTTGTTGTTATTATAGATGCGTTAGAGGAATTTAAATAGGTTTCAGGTCTTGTTCCTAGCATTCCTAAGAGCACGACGTTCTTTTGTAATGTTCCCAATGCTATTAAAGCATATATTTTAAATTCTATGCCTTTTGCTGAAGGGGCTTTGCCTGTAAGGTACTTGGGTGTGCCTCTTATTTCTTCTAGACTCTTATACCGTGATTGCAAAATCCTTGTTGAAAAGCTTGAAAGTAGAGTTAATGATTGGAGGAATAAGTTTCTATCCCTTGCTGGTCGTCTCTAATTAATACGGTCGGTTTTGTCATCCATGCATATCTATTGGGCTTCTGTTTTTATTCTCCCTAACCGTATTGTGCATGACTTATAACAACTTATGTGTGGTTTTCTGTGGTGTCAAGGGGAAATGAAGAAAGGAAAAGCCAAAGTCGCTTGGGATTCTATTTGTATGCCTAAGTATGAGGGTGGCCTAGGTATCCGTAGAATTGATGATTTTAATGTTGCACTAATGACTATCGATATTTGGAGTATTTTGACCCATAGAGAGTCTTTATGGGTTGAATAGGTTCATACATATAAGCTTAAGGGTCGTAGTTTCTGGGATTGGTATGTGCTTAAATACACATACCTTTTACTTAATAAAACGAGCTAAAAAGACCAACGATGAATGAAAATGACATAAAAATGCATTATATATGTGTATTTTGTGATTTGTGTCTTGCAGGTATGGATATTAAATAAAAGGACAAAAATGAAGCCAAATCGGAAAAAATCGAGCACGGGAAAGGAAAGAGCGTGAGAAATCAAAGCCGAAGGCATAAACATCCTTAATGGGCCAACCCGTTCCCATTTTAATGGGTCGGGTCAGCCCATTAACATGCTATCCATAAAACCTTAAGCCTATTATAAACCATTAAATCAAATCCATAAATCCCTTTTACCAAATCCATTATCCTTTATGCTGGCCCAACTCATAATAACCAAAGCCCAAACCCAAGTCAAATCTTATACCTGGGTCAATAAGATATAACAAAACACAAGTTACTGTTCACCCATTGTTTTTCCCTCCCATTTTACCCAACCAGGGTAAACCTCTCATCCACTCCACATACACGAGTACTTCTAGAAGCCTGACACACGCCTGACATCACCCCATTTAGCCACGTTGGCAATCCTGAGCATAATGATTGGTTGAGAAACGTGTTCAAGATCCAAGGGCTCATATGAGTGAGATGGAATCAAGGGCTTGGATTAATGACTGAAGACGCTCCTAGTGGTCCTAGAACATTCTACTTATTGCTATAAATAGGGCTTAAAATCACACATAGCAAGTTGTCTAGCTTTTTAGTAGTGTAGGAGTAGCTTAGTAGTAGCTTTAGCTTATTTTAGCTTATTAATGTCTTTTATGTAATTTCTATTTTTCTTAAGCTTGTAATCACCTTTGAATTAATAAAATTCCATTTTCATTTTTTTTGTTTTAAATTATGTCTTCACTTTTAAGCACTTTTGTTAAAATCTAGTTTACATGTGACTTATAAGCTTCAATAAGCTCTTTTTACTTACAAGCTACTGCTTATTCACTTAAGCTTAGCTAATAGCTTAAGTGAATAAGATTTCCATTTAGACAATATCAAAATTCATTTATTAAGCCATTTGTAAGATAAGCCAGAAATGGATGGGCTTATAGGGCTTATTCTTAGCTTATTGTTAAGCTAGCTTGTAGATTAGCTCATTTGAGCATTTGTTTGATCCTTACTTGAGCTAGGATCAAGGTATGCTCTCTTTTCACTTTATTTAGCTTATTATTGGAACTGCTTATAAATCTGCTTATTTGTTCTTATTAATGCTTATATATGCTTAGTCTGCCTTTTGTCAGCTTATTGTGTTAGTTTAAAAGCATAGTTTTAAGTTTAAGAAGAGTTTAGATTATAACTGCTTGATTTTAGTTAAAACTGTTTAATTTAGTTTAGCTTATTAAGTTGCTTATTGGTCCAAAGCCTTAGCTTATTTTTCATAAATATGATTAGTTAATCATTTGTTTTCAAGTATTAAGGTTTTTTAGAATCTGTTTGAGTTTAAAAATTGATTTCAAGAATTTAAAGGGGTGTTTGGCACAAGCAGTTTTAACTAGCTTTTGGTCTTCAAGTCAATTTGTAAAAGCTTTAACTAGGTCTATAAGATAGTGTTAAATAGCTTAAATTTGTTTTTGTTAAGTTTTTAATTCTGTTTTGTCAAATGCTCAAGTTTACAGTTTTGAAGTTTACTCAAAAAGCTTATTTGTCAAAATTCTTAAAAGCTTGCTTAAGTTGGAATTTTTGTGTCAAAATGGGTGTCTAATACACCTGTCTTTAGTTTTCTTTTAATTTGAAAAATCCTTTGGTGCAATTGAGTTGAAATAAGTCAATTAGTATAGTTTATTTGTATGTTTTTAGGGGCTGTTTATGCAGCTTATTTTAGGAAGAGTCATAACTTAATTTAGGATTAATTTGGTTGGATTAAGCTTAGTACACTATAAGTTCCATCTGTTTTTGAATTTTAGCTTTTCATTTAGCTTATTGAGTCCTAGAATTAAGCTTAAAATCTGTCATTAAACTCAAAAAGTCCAAAAACAAGAAGCATAGTCTGTCATAATCATTATCCTTTTCTAGCTTAATTGATTAGCTTTTGATCTAAATTTAAACTTATTTAAGTTATGCAAGTATTAGTCTTAATTTGTTTTAAGTTCTTTGGCCTTTTCTCTTAGCTTAATTGGCTTTTATAATAGCTTAAAATCCGTCCAAAATGTCTTTTAAGTCCATCCTTAGAGTCTGTTGTCTTATAGGTTTTTGGTGCTTTTGAGCTTATTTTATTTGCTTATTTTGAATCTTTTATGCTTATTAAGTTTAGTGCTTTGTCTGTTTTGCTTTCTAGCTTATTTCTTTTACTTATTAGTTCATTAAGTTAGCTTAAAAAGTAGTGGTTAAGCCCTCTTTAGTCTAATTTAAGTGTCTATCTGTCTTCATACTTTTAGGTATTTAACAGCTTAGTGCATTTGCTTTTTACTAGTTTGTTTTAGCTTATTAGGTTTAAGTGTTGGTCTGTTTTAGCTTTTTTAGGATTTACAATAGCTTATTTAGTTTTTAGAAAGCTTAGCAGTTAGTCTTTAGTCATTAGTTTTAATAAGCAAATATGTCTCCTTTTTCAGCTTTTTCTAGCTTATCTTTAAGCCTTGTCAAAAAGTTTCTTTATTAAAGTTGTTAGTTTCTGTTTAATTTATAGTTTTTTCAAAAAGAAATTTAAAAAAAATGTTTTTCAAAAAGGAAGGTCACATGACTCGAACCTGTGACCTCTCCTTCACAACACACACACACACACACACACTACCACTACGCCCTTGGGTCTTTTTCATTAACTCTTTGCAACATTAAATATTTAACCACATTTTCAGTTTTAGGCTTATTTGCTTACTTGAATTTTCACAGCTTATTGGAATAAGCTGTGAGTTTTGTTTTTCTTCCAAAACCTTTTGAATAAGTTTTAGTATTTTTCTGAATAGCTTTTTCAAAAAGAAAAATAAAAATAAAATGTTTTGCAAAAAGGAGGTCCACGGGTTTCGAACCTGCGACCTCCCCCTCACAACACACACACTACCACTGCGCCCTTGGGTCTTTTTCATTACTCTTGCAACATTTATTATTAGTACACAGTTTAAGTTGAGCTTATTGACTTGTAGATTTTTCACAGCTTAATTCGAATAAGCTGTGGAGTTGTTTGTTTTCCTTCCAAAACCTTTAAATAAGTTTTATTAGTATATTTTCAATTGTTTCATAATTCTTCAGTTTTCATTTAATAGTTTAAATTGAATTTTTAGTTTAAAAAGTAAAAATAGTTTTAAAAGTGATAAAAATACAAAAAAAATATATTTTATTTTTCTAAAAATTAATTTTAGTCATTTTAGCTTAGAAATTTGCATTTTTATTTTTCTAGAGTTTTATTTGATAATATTTCGTTAGTTCGTTAGTAATTTATTTACCTTTAAGTGTTTCATTGTCGTTATTTTTTTTAATTATGTCTTTATTTTTAGTTTAGTTTGCCTTTATGTGTTTTTTCCTTTGCGTTATTAGATTAGAAACCAAAACCAAATCTTTAATGACATTCAAGTTCGATTCCCGACATAAACGTGAATTTTCATTCACCTCTCACCGAGGAGAACGATACCCGTGTTTATTACTTATTATTATTTCCTAAAGAATAATGTGTATGATACTTTGTTTACCTATATGTATATGTATTTTATTATATATATTATATATATTTGAGGGTTATTTGTTTGATACGTATAAAAATGAACATCAAAATGGCGCCGCTGCCGGGGAGAGGTGTAGCGATTTTTGTGGGATTGTTTGTATTCGAGCCTTGAAGATCTTTTCCCCGTGAAAGTTTTTGTTTTATTATATATAAAAATACAAAAATATTTTACACTTCTATTCTTATTTTCTTTTATTTTAATATTGAAAATAACCGTTTGTTAATTGTCATTTCGGCTCATATTTAGTTAACAAACTATAAGAGAGGTATAAGGAGGGTCGATCCTACGAACTTTGACCCGAAAGGAGAAGGTTTTTAAAAGCTTCGCGCTTACCCGCTCCTCCACTTCTTTGTACGTTTTCTAGAGAGCTACCGTGCACTTTTAACTATCGAAACCAAAAATATTTTTCTTTGATTAATTTTTCTCTTTCATAAAATCCAAAAATAATCTTCTTTTCCTCTATCGTTTAATTCTTATGGCATCACTCGACTATCGGCATTGTCTTTATTGTAAAAACCGGATGAATGATGATCAGTATTGTTGTTTACTGTGTTTTATGCGTGGTGTGGAAGTAAGTTTGATAATGGATTTTGTTCGAAATGCAATTTTAACGTTTATGATCCAAATCCAAATTCTTTTAATAATCCTCCGAATTTTTCCTACCACTCTCCACAACCCCAGACGTACTCTTGTGAGTTATGTGGGAACGATGCTCACTATGGTTATGATTGTCCACCTCAAGTTCCGTTTGTCTACAATCAGGACCCGTGTTTCAATCAAAACTTTGATAACAATTATTTTCCACAAAATCCACCAAGTTATCCACATCAATATCTTTGTTGTGAAAACTGCGGGGGTCCTCATGAGAGTTTTCAGTGTCAACCGATGAATCAAAATTACTATGAACCTAATCTTTGCTATAATTCTAATTCTTCCGGTTTTGACCAATTCCAACCCCCGCAGTATTCCGTCATTTATCAACCTTCTCAGGAAACGAGTATGGAAATGTTGCTAGCTATAGAAAAACTAATAAAAGCTACGCGAACCTATTTGAATAATAATGATCAACCTCCTGAAGAAAAGAGTATGGCTGTATTGCTAGCTGAGGAGAGAATTCTTAAAGCTATGCAAACTTTGGAAGAAAAACCAGAAAGTATGCAAGAATTGCTACTTCAATTTTCTAAAGATTTACAAACTCTTGATGAAAATTCGAATCAGCTAAAGCAGGAAGAGCAGGCAGCTAAAGTTAGTTCTCAATATTGGAAGCCTCCTATTTACTACGATGATGATGATGATGACGAGGAGTATTCTATTCAAGTGAGTGAATTTTATAAGAATTCCCCTACTGCAATCACACCCGTCTTACCGACCATAGAGCCCGAGGACTCTCTAAGTATGGGGGACGAGCATCTTAGCGCTATTCCTGAAAAAGAATCGGACAAAGTAATAAATTCTAGTTGTTGGATCGATTTAAAGATTAAACGCAAATATTATTGTATCAATTGCAATATGTTTTACAAAGTATAAATCTGTCATCATCATTTGATTCTACAGGATTCTAACTATTTATAGAAAATGAAACGGTACAAAGTGAACCGTTGTGTTGGTTTGTGAATAACAGTTTTTGACAGTTAATTAACTATCATTTGACAGTTTGGGTTGGGCTTGTCCCGTTTGACCCGTTAAACCCGTGTTTGGGATTACAGAGAACTTGGGTTTGACCCAATATTCTCCCCCCTAATCACAAATATTGCTCCGTAGATTCTTCAGACCGATGAGTTGTCTCATGGTTAAGAATTTGATCTTCGGGAGTGCTTTTGTGAGTATGTCTGCCTTCTGGTATTCTCCATTTACGAATTCAACTTGTATGTCTTCTCTTTCGACGCATTCTCTGATGAAGTGGTACTTCGTGTCGATATGTTTGCTTCGTCCGTGAAATACTGGATTCTTCATTAGTGCTATCGCAGACTTGTTGTCAACTTGTATTATAACCTTTTCTTCTTGAGAGTGTGTGAGTTTGCTTAGTAACCTTTTTAACCATAATGCTTGTGTTGCTGCTGCTGTTGCTGCAATGAACTCTGACTCACATGATGATAATGCTACAGTGGCTTGTTTTTGTGTGCTCCAGCTGATTGGTGATTCTCCGTAGTAGAAGATTATGCCGGTAGTTCCTTTTCCTTCTTGAGTGTTGACTCCGTAGCTACTGTCGCTGTATCCATGTATCTTGTTTCCTCCGTTATGTTTGTAGGTGATTCCATGATCCTTTGTTCCTTGTACATAGCGTAGTACTTGTCTTATGGCTTTCATGTGTTGTTCTCTTGGTTCTTGCATAAAACGACTAAGTAATCCTACAGAATAACTTAAGTCGGGCCTTGTGTGAAGCAGATATCTTAAGCATCCAATTAAGCTTCTATATTCGGTTGAGTTGACCATTGTTCCTTCTGTAATCTTTGTTAATCTTGTGCCTGGATCCATTGGTATTAATGTCTCGTTGCAGTCTATCATTCCGGCTTCCTTTAGGATTTTGCTTGCGTATGCTGATTGCTTTATAGATATGTCACCATTGGTCTGAGTGACTTCTATGCCTAAGTAGTAGGCTAATAATCCTAAGTCGCTCATTTCGAATTTTTCTTCCATTTGAGCTTTGAAATTGTCAATTTCTTCCTTTGGTGTGCCAGTGATGATTAGATCATCTACATAGACTCCTATTAGCAGTATTGAGTCTTTTGATCTCTTGGTGTAGATTGCTTGCTCCAGTGCACATTTCTTAAAATCTAGAGATTTCAAGGTGTTGTCTAGTTTTATATTCCAAGCACGTGGTGCTTGTTTTAGTCCATATAGAGCTTTTATAAGCCTATAGACTTTTCCTTGGTCTTGTTTCTTTATGAAACCTTCGGGTTGTGTGACGTATACTTCCTCCTTTAAATCTCCATGTAGGAATGCAGATTTTACATCAAGGTGATGTACTTCCCATTTATTGTTAGCAGCTATGGCAAGTAGTAGGCGAATTGTTTCCATCCTAGCTACTGGTGCGAAGACTTCTTCAAAGTCTATGCCATGCTCTTGTATGTAGCCTTTTGCTACTAGTCTTGCTTTATGCTTGACTATATTTCCATTAGCATCCTTTTTGGTCTTAAATACCCATTTTAAGCCTATTGCTTTATGTCCTTTGGGTAGAGTGGTTAACTCCCATGTATTGTTTCTATTGATGGAGTCTAATTCGACCTTCATTGCTTCGATCCATTTTTGATCGGTTGATGCTTCCTTGTAATTCTTAGGTTCGTCTTCAGCTAGTAGTAATTCCTCAGTGTTCTCGTATAGATCATTAAGTGTTCTAAAACCTCTTACTGGTGTATGGTCAAAGTGTGATGGAGTGTTTACGACTTGAATTGAGTCATTGTTACTTTGATTGTAAGATGGTGACGAGTTGATGAGTGTATCTTGGGAATTTATTTCTGAAGATCGTGTAGAGGGTGTGTGAAATGGTTGAGAGTGTGTGGGAGAGTTTCTTGGTGATGCATAATCATCATTATTATTTGGAAATTCATTATCTTCTTCTAGTGGTTGAATTTCATGATCATGATGTTCAAGATTTTCTATTCTGAAATCTGTCCATTCTGGTTCGTTGTCAGTATGCTCACTCATGTAATCCTTCCAATCCCATGTTTCATTCTCCTTAAACTTCACATCTCTACTAACACATATCCTTTGTGTTATTGGATCAAATAAGCGATAAGCTTTTGATCCTTGCTCGTTTCCTAGGTATACCATTTTAATACTTCTGTCGTCTAATTTCGTCAGATGTTGTGATGGTACCTTTGCATATGCTATGCATCCGAAAATTCTTAAGTTTTCTAGATTTGGCTTTCTTTGTTTGATAGCTTCATATGGAGTGATGTCCTCTAGTGCTTTTGTAGGGACATTGTTTAAGATGTAAATGGTATGTCTAACAGCTTCAGCCCAAAAGTTTTGTGGCATGCTGGTTGCTTTCATCATACATCTAGTTGTGGACATGATTGTCCTATTTCTCCTTTCAACAACTCCATTTTGTTGTGGCGAGTAAGGTGCAGTTAGTTGTCTTGCTATACCGTTTTCCTTACAGTATTGCATGAATTCATTTGAAGTGAATTCTCCTCCTCGATCCCCCACCCCCCCGTTGCTCAACAGTGTTAGGTTGTTCTTAGTTCGTTTTCTATTGAACTTCTGAAACTCTTTGAAGGTATCGAAAGCTTGATCTTTCGTTTTTTATGAAGTATGCCCATCATATATCTTGAGTAAGTCTATTACTAGCAAGAATTATGTGAATTAGTTTCAGATGTGTAGGTGGGGGATGTGGTCCTCATAGGTCTCATATTCTTAATCGTAGGGGTGAGGTGAATGATCTAGCTTTAGCTTTCTTTCGGAAATGGGGCCGGACTATGTGTTGCCAAGGTAAACATTACATCACGACTTATGTTGTAAGTTTACTGGTAGATTCCATGGACTAAATTTCTTTGAGCCATTGTTTTTTAATGATTCAAAAGTTCCGGTGTCCTAATCTTGCGTGCCATTACCATGTTCTTTCTTTAAAATTTGTTAAAAAGCAGACGGGTCGTACTATACTTCGATCTTGCTTTTGTAAAGTCTGTTTACTTTTGTCTAGTGACTTTTCATAAAGATCTTATGATTCATGTTAAATGTCGTAATACGTCACTCTTCCTTGACAACATTTTTAACCATATTTCGGTCAAATTGTCCAAGCGCTCAATAAGTTGCTCTTTATAGTCAGGATGTACTATACTGTGTATTATTCTTTGATTCTTATCATCCACATTCTATGACGATTGTTGAACCTTTTCCTATTATTTCTATATCTGAACCATCTCCCGAGATCGTACTTTTCCACTAAATCATCATCTAGATCCTTGAAGTGTTCTCTAATCAAGGGTCATGTGATTACTAGCTCTTGTTAAATCCATAGACTATCCTTATTTGTCTCTTTAATAATCCTACATCTTTTTCGTGCTATGCGAGATTCTTGCTCTTTAACCTCTAGTATGGCCATTAATAAGGTTGGTTTCAAGTCTTCTTCAAAGAGAGGTTAGATTGCTCGTTGGTATTTGTCCTAAAAGGACATTTAGGTGCAATATGCCCTAATTTCTTGCATTTCATAGCATACGTATTTACTAGTATCATAATTGGATTTCTTGAAGTTTTTTCTATTATAACTTCTATGAAGAGTTTTCTTTTTCCTCCTTCATTAAATGTTCTATGGTTTCTACCTTGTGAGAATCTAGGTTTGCCTCGTCCTCTTCCTCTAACAATATTTTCTTTTTTTTCTCATGTCGTGTGAACATTAGTTTATCATGACTGTCCACTTGTTTGCCTTTCTTATACTTAATCCTTTTCTTCATAAGTCTTAAGTCTACCAATTGTTACTTCTAAGTCATTTCATCTAGATGTGAGTATCTGTTTATTGGACGCAACTATTTTGCAGATTACCTATCGGTACGGCGATTAATAGTTTACGTACTAGTGTTTCAGTCTTCCATTGTATGCCCTAGTTCAGCTGCTTTGTTTACTAAGGTTGTTAGTTTTGTGGTGAACGGTTATCGATAGGTCTCGTCTTCTTTCAAGTTTGTAGCAACTAAATTCGGATTTGAGTGTTTGCACCTTGCTTGTTGGATCTTTTCTTCTCCTATGTGTTCTAGTTTTTAAGGCATCCCATTGGCTTGTTGCGGTTTTGTGTTTAGTGATTTGAAGTTGTTGTTCTTTGGTATACGGTTGACCTAAAGGAACGGCAATAGCTATTTTTTTATCCCTTTTTATATCTGCTTGGGTTTTATCGTTTGGGTTCTATTGTTACCTTAAAAACACCAGTTTGCTTCGAGGATAATTTGCATTCGAATTGCCCATAGTAAGTAATTCGAGGGTTTTTAAAATTGGGAAATTGGAATTGTGGTGTTTTGTAAGTACTTACTTCTCTTTTGAAAGTATCTTCAGTTTCTTTTGGTCATATCTCTAGATATCTATTAACTTTCCAAATAAAATTTCCTAACACTAAGTGTGTCGAATTTTATGGTGAGTACTCAAATTTTGTGTGCCTAAAGGTATCTAACTTAACGGGCTCGTTTGTTTCTTACAAAAAACTACACTTGGGATTTAATATTCTACAAAATGAAATAATCCTAAGGTTAATTACTTCTAAAAAGTATTCTATAAATATAGTATGTAATATTACTATATTTTTTTGTGGTTCTAGGCAAAAGTTACTAATCTAGAATTATCGTGGTAACTTTCGTATATAGCCAAAACTGTTATCTATATAAAAAACTGAAAAATTTATATAGACAAAATAATAAAAGGGAACAGTTGAGGGTTTTAATTACAAAACCTCTTAGGTTAAATAACCTAGTTGCCCTTTTGTTATATTGGACCGCCTCTCTTTTGTTTGCTGTGGAGATTCGTGTGTGTTCTCCTTGTGGGCGTCCAGATTACTTGAGTTGGTTCGTTTGACTCTTTGTTGTCGGGTTGGTGAGTTTCTCCACGGTTTGAGATGGCGATGGTTGTTCGCTCTTCTTCTCAATGATGTGTTCGTCACCACGTGGACTCCATGATCTTTTGTGCGGGGGATCCTAGGGTTTCACTACTTTGTGGATCTTGGTGAAAAAACACTCGTTTATAGGGGTTTCTCCTTGATAACTGTGATCAAACTAATTTGATTCAAAAAAACGGTTTCAAAATTTATCGATCTTCAAAAGGTGTGGTTTGTTCGCTTTTCGGGGTTTTATTTTCGTTCGTTTTTTCTAAGTTGTGATGGACTTTTGTTATCCGATTCTTTTGAGGTTATTGATTTCCAGTTTCGTAATCTAAATGTTGCATCACATCTTTCTGGGGTTAAACGAATTTTCCCGATTTAGTTTAGTTTTTATGGGTAAAACCCTTCGTTGCCGGTGATTTAAAAATCACTTTGGTGGCGTCGTTGGATTTACCTGGAACGAAAAACTGTTTTTATATAAACACGAAAATGATTTTTTGATTCGTGTTTTGATTTGTAAAAAATGTTTTTCTAGGAAAAATCTTGTGCGACTTGATTTGATTCGAGTATGAACACAGTTCTTGATTTATTTCTGGCAAGTGATGATTTTGTTTAATTCGACCAAAGGCTCTGATGCCAATTGTTGGATCGATTCAAAGATTAAACGCAAATATTATTGTATCAATTGCAATATGTTTTACAAAGTATAAATCTGTCATCATCATTTGATTCTACAGGATTCTAACTATTTATAGAAAATGAAACGGTACAAAGTGAACCGTTGTGTTGGTTTGTGAATAACTGTTTTTGACAGTTAATTAACTGTCATTTGACAGTTTGGGTTGGGCTTGTCCCGTTTGACCCGTGTTTGGGATTACAGAGAACTTGGGTTTGACCCAATATTCTCCCCCCTAATCACAAACATTGCTCCGTAGATTCTTCAGTCCGATGAGTTGTCTCATGGTTAAGAATTTGATCTTCGGGAGTGCTTTTGTGAGTATGTCTGCCTTCTGGTATTCTCCATTTACGAATTCAACTTGTATGTCTTCTCTTTCGACGCATTCTCTGATGAAGTGGTACTTCGTGTCGATATGTTTGCTTCGTCCGTGAAATACTGGATTCTTCATTAGTGCTATCGCAGACTTGTTGTCAACTTGTATTATAACCTTTTCTTCTTGAGAGTGTGTGAGTTTGCTTAGTAACCTTTTTAACCATAATGCTTGTGTTGCTGCTGCTGTTGCTGCAATGAACTCTGACTCACATGATGATAATGCTACAGTGGCTTGTTTTTGTGTGCTCCAGCTGATTGGTGATTCTCCGTAGTAGAAGATTATGCCGGTAGTTCCTTTTCCTTCTTGAGTGTTGACTCCGTAGCTACTGTCGCTGTATCCATGTATCTTGTTTCCTCCGTTATGTTTGTAGGTGATTCCATGATCCTTTGTTCCTTGTACATAGCGTAGTACTTGTCTTATGGCTTTCATGTGTTGTTCTCTTGGTTCTTGCATAAAACGACTAAGTAATCCTACAGAATAACTTAAGTCGGGCCTTGTGTGAAGCAGATATCTTAAGCATCCAATTAAGCTTCTATATTCGGTTGAGTTGACCATTGTTCCTTCTGTAATCTTTGTTAATCTTGTGCCTGGATCCATTGGTATTAATGTCTCGTTGCAGTCTATCATTCCGGCTTCCTTTAGGATTTTGCTTGCGTATGCTGATTGCTTTATAGATATGTCACCATTGGTCTGAGTGACTTCTATGCCTAAGTAGTAGGCTAATAATCCTAAGTCGCTCATTTCGAATTTTTCTTCCATTTGAGCTTTGAAATTGTCAATTTCTTCCTTTGGTGTGCCAGTGATGATTAGATCATCTACATAGACTCCTATTAGCAGTATTGAGTCTTTTGATCTCTTGGTGTAGATTGCTTGCTCCAGTGCACATTTCTTAAAATCTAGAGATTTCAAGGTGTTGTCTAGTTTTATATTCCAAGCACGTGGTGCTTGTCTTAGTCCATATAGAGCTTTTATAAGCCTATAGACTTTTCCTTGGTCTTGTTTCTTTATGAAACCTTCAGGTTGTGTGACATACACTTCTTCCTTTAAATCTCCATGTAGGAAAGCAGATTTTACATCAAGGTGATGTACTTCCCATTTATTGTTAGCAGCTATGGCAAGTAGTAGGCGTATTGTTTCCATCCTAGCTACTGGTGCGAAGACTTCTTCAAAGTCTATGCCATGCTCTTGTATGTAGCCTTTTGCTACTAGTCTTGCTTTATGCTTGACTATATTTCCATTAGCATCCTTTTTGGTCTTAAATACCCATTTTAAGCCTATTGCTTTGTGTCCTTTGGATAGAGTGGTTAACTCCCATGTATTGTTTCTATTGATGGAGTCTAATTCAACCTTCATTGCTTCGATCCATTTTTGATCGGTTGATGCTTCCTTGTAATTCTTAGGTTCGTCTTCAGCTAGTAGTAATTCCTCAGTGTTCTCGTATAGATCATTAAGTGTTCTAAAACCTCCAGTCATGTAATTACTAGCTCCATTGTCTAAATACCATAGACTGTCCATATTTGTCTCTTTATATCCTACATCTTTTTCGTGTAGCGAGACTTCTTGCTCTTCAACCTCTAGTGTGGCCATTAATAAGGTTGGTTCCAAGTCTTCTTCAACGAGGTTAGATTGCTCGTTGGTATTTGTCCTAAAAGGACATTTAGGTGCAATATGCCCTAATTTCTTGCATTCATAGCATCGTAATTTACTAGTATCATAATTAGATTTCTTGAAGTTATTTCTATTATAAGTTCTATGAGAGTTTTCTTCTTTTCTCTCTTCCTTAAAGTTCTCATGGTTTCTACCTTGTGAGAATCTAGGTTTTCCTCGTCCTCTTCCTCTAAAATATTTTCCTTTATTCTCATGTCGTGTGAACATTAGTTTATCATGATTGTCCACTTGTTTGCCTTTCTTAAACTTAATTCTTTCTTCATAAGTCTTAAGTCTACCTACTGCTTCTTCTAAAGTCATTTCTTTTAGGTCTGAGTATTGTTCTATAGACGCAACTATTTGCAAATACCTATCTGGTACAGCATTTAATAGTTTACGTACTAGAGTTTGATCTTCAATTGTGTGTCCTAAGTTGGCTGCTTTATTTACTAAGGTTGTTAGTTTTCCGGTGAAGGTTTCTATTGTTTCATCCTCCTTCATGTGTAACATCTCAAAATCAGATTTGAGTGTTTGCAACCTAGCTTGTTGGACTCTCTCTTCTCCTATGTGCCTAATTTTCAAGGCATCCCAAATGGCTTTTGCAGTTTTGTGTTTAGTGATTTGAAGTTGTTGTTCTTCTGGTAAGGCTTGATAAAGGAATGCAATAGCAGTTTTATCTTTTTATTATCTGCTTGGGTTTTATCGTTGGGTTCTATTGTTTCCCATAAACCGTTTGCTTCGAGGATAATTTGCATTCGAATTGCCCATAGTGAGTAATTCGAGGGTTTTAAAATTAGACATTGGAATTGTAGTGTAGTTGTAGTACTTACTTCTCTTTTTGAAGTATCTTCAGTTTCTTTTGTCATATCTCTAAGATATCTTTTAAAATCTTCCAAATAAAAATTCCTAACACTAAGTGTGTCGAATTTATGGTGAGTACTCAAATTTGTGTGCCTAAAGGCTATCTAACTTAACGGGGCTAGTTTTGTTCCAAAAAAAAACTACCCTTGGGGATTTTATATTCTAAAATGAATAACCTAAGGTTAATTACTCCTTAAAAATTATTCTATAAATATAGTAAGTAATATTACTATATTTTTTTCTCGGGTTCTAGGCAAAAGTTACTAATCTAGAATTATCGTGGTAACTTTCGTATATAGCCTAAAACTGTTATCTATATAAAAAACTGAAAAATTTATATAGACAAAATAATAAAAGGGAAAAGTTGAGGGTTTTAATTGCAAAACCTCTTAGGTTAAATAACCTAGTTGCCCTTTTGTTATATTGGACCGCCTCTCTTTTTGTTTGCTGTGGAGATTCGTGTGTGTTCTCCTTGTGGCGTCCTGATACTGAGTCTGTTCTTTTGACTCTTTGTTGTCTGGTGGTTTTCTCCACCGGTTGAGATGGCGATGGTGTTCGCTCTTCTTCTCCTTGATGTGTTCGTAACCACGGACTCCTTGATCCTTTTGTGCGAGATCCTAGGGTTTCGCTGCTTTGTGGATCTTGGTGAAAAACACTCCGTTTATAAGGGGTTTCTCCTTGGATAACTGTGAATCAAAACTAATTTGATTCGAAAAACGGTTCGAATTTATCGATCTTCAAAAGGTGTGTTTGTTCCTTTTGGTGTTTGATTTTCGTTCGTTTTTCTGTGATGACTTTTGTTATCCGATTCTTTTGTGGTTATTGATTTCGTTTCGAATCTAAAAGTTGCCTAACTTCTTTCTGGGGTTAAACGATTTTTCCGATTTAGTTTTTATGGGTAAAACCCTTCGTTGCCGGTGATTTAAAAATCACTTTGGTGGCGTCGTTGGGTTTGCCTGGAACGAAAAACTGTTTTTATTTAAACACGAAAATGATTTTTTGATTCGTGTTTTGATTTGTAAAAAAAATGTTTTTCTGGGAAAAATCTTGTGCGGCTTGATTTGATTCGAGTATGAACACAGTTCTTGATTTATTTCTGGCAAGTGATGATTTGGTTTAATTCGACCAAAGGCTCTGATGCCAATTGTTGGATCGATTCAAAGATTAAACGCAAATATTATTGTATCAATTGCAATATGTTTTACAAAGTATAAATCTGTCATCATCATTTGATTCTACAGGATTCTAACTATTTATAGAAAATGAAACGGTACAAAGTGAACCGTTGTGTTGGTTTGTGAATAACTGTTTTTGACAGTTAATTAACTGTCATTTGACAGTTTGGGTTGGGCTTGTCCCGTTTGACCCGTGTTTGGGATTACAGAGAACTTGGGTTTGACCCAATATTACTAACATTCCATTGTCTTAGTCGATCTTATGTCATCATCTTATTTTGAATAACCATCCACAAATGGAAAGCATGCCGCGGGATACAATGAGCAAACCAAACTACATACGTCCAACCAATAGTATTACCATGTGGCCGAATATCGTCCCAAGCAACACCAACTGAGAAAGAAAGGTCATTTCCCATTCGATTTCTCCAAACCAAAACATCACATTACATTGAATTATCATCATAGCTTTAGGAAAACATATTACTCAATGGGCAGTACACCGGCGATCGGCATTGATCTGGGAACAACTTACTCGTGTGTAGCCGTTTGGAAGAATGATCGGATTGAAATCATACCGAATGATCAAGGCAACAGAACAACACCATCTTGTGTTGCTTTCACTCGTGCAGATTGTCTCATTGGTGATGCTGCCAAGAATCAACTGCGAATGAATCCTACCAACACAATATTTGGTTAGCCTTTTAAGTTTTAATATCAGCAAATTCTTTTTGTATATATTACCAGTAACAAGTTAAATTACAGTAGAAGACACTATCTTATGATTTTTAAGAATAATTATATGTTCATAACAGGTTACGTCTTTAAGTTTCTAGATTCTTAATTCCGCTCTAAATTTTATTATCATCGTTTCTATTGGTTTAGGGAATGATGCCTGTTTATGATGAGATCGCTATATGGGATGGTATTATATAATCTACTTGTTATTTGTCTTTAAGATGCTTTAACTTAAAACTAATCATTATGTGATGTATGCACAAGTTGAAAACTAAAAGTATATATGCATGCTCAGATATATTCTACTTGATTCTTATCTGTATAGTCCATATTACTTTGTAACATATTGGCTATATATATTTAACTAAATTTTGAGATATAAAAACTTTCAGATGCTAAAAGGTTAATTGCAGGACTTTCGGGAAACGGATGCTTTATCTAAAGTGCAAAAGACATGAAACTGTTGCCTATTAAGGTGGTTACAAGGGCTTTACGATGCTCAAGGGTATTGTCACTACAAAGGTAAGAGAAGGGAATTTACGCGAAGAAAAGAAATTTCATCCATGATTCTTGCCAGATGAAGAAACCGCTGAAGCATATTGGAGAAGATGTGAAAGACTGTCCTAACGGTCCCTGCTTATTTTATTGACTCACAAGTTCAAGCTACAAAGGTATGCATGCTGATATTGCTGGTTAAACGTCATCCGTATGATACCCGCAACCTAAGCAGCTGCAATATTATGTTCTATACACTAAGAAATCTGCAAGTTGAACGTGTCGTCTTTGATTGGGTGGTGGGAACTTTTGAGGTTTCTCTCATGACATTGGGAGAGGGGAGTCGTAAAAGTTTGAGGTATAAGCTGTTGTTGGTGGAACCCATTTTAGGAGGCGGGAGGGATTTGATAATCGCATGGTGGATCATTGGTTCGCGACATCAAGAAAAGATTTGACAAGGACGTGAAAAGGAACCAAAGAGCATTGGGGAGGTTGAGAGCAGCTTGTGAGAAAGCAAAAAGGATTCTCTCATCAGCTACTGAGACGTCAATCGAATTGGATTGTTTGCATGAGGGGATTGACTTTTCAATAAAATTCACCCGAGCTAAATTCGAAGATCTTAACAAGAGCATGTTCAATAGATGCCTCAAGACTCTAGACGAATGTTTAAAGGATGCAAGAATGGAAAAATCACGAGTAGATGAGATTGTTCTAGTTGGTGGGTCGACTAGGATACCAATGGTCCAAAGTATGCTGCAGGAATATTTTGACGGCAAGAAGCTTTGCAAGAGTGTGGACCCTGATGAGGCGGTTGCATATGGTGCAGCTGTTATGGCTGCAAACTTGAGTGGAAAGTAAACAGTGTTCGACCGTGATTAGGACGTTGCACCTTTGTCAATTGTGTAAGAAAGATTTGTCTGTGTTAGAGATCGATCAGGAAGACGGTAAGATACTAAGAAATACAATTTGAGGAAAAACATTTTCCCAGGAAATCCTATTCGATGTCGGGATAGTTTGAACAAAAATCATAATAAAAAGGCCGGTTGCATTACCCCTTCGGTCTATAATTCTTATTGTCAATATTACATTTAATATTCTCTTATCTAGTCCATATTATTAACAACAAAACGTACCCTAATTGCAAGCAGGGTACGTGGGAGGTGAAATGTCAACGATCATGCCCTACCTTGGGAAAACTCTATGTAGATAAGTCTGCTTCCAGATAGAAGGCATGTAAACAGATTTTGGCCCCTACTTTGGGCGAAAATCTTAATAGTCCATTATCTACTTTTGATTGCACGAATAGGATTATCTATTTAACATTTGATGAAAACTAACATTTACGATAATATACACGTTTTCGTTTCGTACTAGTAACTTTTTCGCATTACTACTATTATTGCTTATTTTCATACCAATATTGTTTATTAATGACATCTTTGATTATACACGATAGATCCCAAAAAGTACAACAGTGGATTTCTTTTATACATTGTGTTAGTTTTATAGTTCAATTATAAAAAAATAATAATTATAATAACTTATTTACATAGTGGTGAAAGACAAACGAGCACGCCGTTAGCGTTTTTTGTATTGCAAAACTAAACCTTTGAAAAACCACATTTATAGATCTATGTGTCATGACATTACTATTTATAAACCGTTGCACTCTGTTGAATAGCTCCACCGCTTCAGGTACAAGGAAACCAAATGTATAAAACGCGAAAGGAATAAACATGTGTTGATTTTCAAAGCATGGTTTCTCGTGTTTTGTCACTTTGCACGAGGCGGCTTTCAAAGCAGCTTGACGCACTTTGACACCCCGACTACTTAACCCCGCGAGAGCAGAAACACCGGTCAGATCAACGAACGCATGTTTCCCTCCAACCCATCCAAAACAAAAACGTCAGTCTGCGTGAGTGTGTCCATCTGACGGGTCGGTCAAAAAGTTCACATGTGCTTCTTTTTTGGCGGGTATCCCGACACGCCTACATATGTAAAAAAAACAATGTCCCTAACCATATGAGGATGTTGATCAATTAGTTTTGCATATATAGTGAGGGTGAGTGAGGAGTATCCTCGTGAGTTAGGCCCACCACGGGGGTGTTTGGTGACGCATTGAGCGAAGGGAAAAAATGAGAAAGTGTGGTTTGCCTAATCACTCCGGTATTTGTAGGTCTCATAAAGTGTTTTTATAATTGTTAATTTGATTTGTAGGTGTGTCTAAAGTATTTTGTGAGACTTGTTTATATAAAGTGAGAATCTTAATAAGATGTGAAGGGAGTGTGATTGTTACAGGTGAAAAGTGAGAGGGAGTGAGAGAAAGTAAATTGTAAGATGACGTTGAGTTGGAAGATGAAAGGGGTGTGATCACTAAGCGTAGTCTAATATCAGACCATAGAGCAAGTTGGTGTCAGCGGGTGTTTCTTTTTCACTTAAAGAACGCGGGACCTAAAAGAAAAAACAGCATAACCATGAGGGCTATCACAAAACAAAAGTTAAATTAGAGGTGTTTATATCTCGAATAATTGGGTTAAGTAGTGAAGCATGGTGCGGAATGGGCGTGCGGATTTCTAGAAAAACCACACAGCATCCGAAGTGGGATTCTATAAAAGTAAAACCGCACCATGCGTCCTGACTTTTCGATTTGCGGTTTTTACGTTTTCAAATGCGGATTTTTGGGTTTTAACCAACACCACACCACATATGACCATTTTTTTAATTTTGGGCTTGAACCCAATAAAAATTTTGTGTTTGAATCAAATAGTAATTTTGGCTGTAATGAAAATAACACTATTATAATATATTCATGTAGATAAAACTAAAAAAAATAAACACATTAATAGAAAACAATAAAATATATAACTGATAAAACGTAAATACACCGCAATCCGCATCCGCCGTTTTAAAAAGCATGTGTTTTCAATTGTTGAGAGATATATAAAATTTAAAATATATTTATTAAATTGATTAGTTTTATAACAGATGGTCGTTGGTTAGACGGTGCGGATTTACGTAAAACGAAACCAGCCCCGCAATTTCGTTTTTTCTTATTTTAAAACCGATCCAGCGGTGTTTTGTCGTGTGCGCTTGCGATTTTCTGCGATTTGGTGCGTTGTCGGTGCGGTTTCTGCTCACCCCTAATTGGGGTGTTCGGTTTATTCAGTTCAGTTTATTCGGTTAACTTTCTTTTTATTGGTAAAACCAAAAACCGAACCGAAACGGATACAAATTGAATTAAATCGAACCGGATAACAGAAAACCGACCCGAATAACCCGAATCCCCTGAATAACATAATCTTATGAATTTTGGTTTACGGTTTCCGGTTTGGTTTGGTTTTCACTTTGCCAAAACCATGTCCAAACCGAAAACCGAGTATTTAATTCGAATCAATTCAGTTTTAACTAATTTGGTTCGGTTTATTTCGGTTTTAATCTATAGTAGTCTTATTGTAAACACCCCCTTAGAGTTGTATAAATTGTTATCTCGTGCGGATCGTACTAGGAAACGGTATTTATAAGTTTAAAAATAATTAAAAACGAGTATTAAAATACACTTTTAAAACTTAAATTATATAAATTTAAAAATAGTTTTTTATATAGTGATCCTTTAAGATATGTTGTTTCTATAATTTTGAGAAAACAGAAGGTGTATATTATAAAGGAGATTTTGCAACCTTTCAAAGATATATAAAAAATCTTATGTGAAAGCTATATAAATTAAAGTCACGTATGTACACACGTAAAGAGATGAAACATACATTACATTGAATTATCATCATAGCTTTAGGAAAACATATTACTCAATGGGCAGTACACCGGCGATCGGCATTGATCTGGGAACAACTTACTCTTGCTGTGTTTTGAAAATGATCGTAGAAATCACCGAAGATCAAGCAACAGAACAAGCACCATCTTGTGTTGGCTTCACTCGGCAGACCGTCTTATGGCTATCGGCAAGAATCAACAATCAATGAATTCTAGAAACACCATTATTGGTCAGTTTTTTTATTCAAATATGATTTCAGTGTAACATTATATATATGCTCATAACAAGTTACTTATGTCTTTAAGTTTATGATTCTTAAATATGCTATGTTATATCTTATGGACCTTTCACATAAACTAAATAAATTTCATGAAGACAGGAGTCTGATAACTAAACAATTAGTCTCGTTATATATATTCTATCTTGATCCTATCTGCTATTCCATATTAAGTTGGCAAGTATAGCCATAGTTTTACTATCTGCTCATATTTATCTTTCAATGCTAAAGGTTAACGTAAGGAATTACAGTGAGTTCCAAAGTGCAAGAAGATATAAATTGGGCCTTTCAAGGTGATACAAGGGCCTTCCGACTCACCAAAGGTTGTTGTCACCTACAAAGGTCAAGAGCAGGAGTTTACGGCCGAAGAAATTTCATCCATGATTCTTGGAAAGATGAAAGAAACCGCTGAGGCATACCTTGGAGAAGATGTGAAAGAAGCTGTCATAACGGTCCCTGCTTATTTTAATGATTCACAACGTCAAGCTACCAAGGATGCAGGGAGTATTGCTGGCTTAAATGTCATCCGGATAATCAACGAACCTACTGCAGGTGCAATAACTTATGGTCTAGACAGTAAGAATTCTCTCAAGCTGAATGTTGTAGTCTTTGATTTGGGTGGTGGTACGTTTGATGTTTCTCTAATGTCCATTGAGGGAGCGGGTCATAACAAGTTTGAGGTGATAGCTGTTTCGGGTAACACTCGTTTAGGAGGTGAGGATTTTGATAATCGCATGGTGGACCATTGTGTTAGCGAATTTAAGAGAAGATTTGACAAGGATTTGAAAGGAAACCGAAGAGCATTGGGGAGGTTGAGAGCAGCTTGTGAGAACGCAAAAAGGATTCTCTCATCCGCTACTGAGACGTCGATCGAATTGGATTGCTTGCATGAGGGGATTGACTTTTCAATAAAGTTTACTCGAGCTAAATTTGAAGATCTTAACATGAGCATGTTCAATAGTTGCCTTGAGACCCTAGACAAGTGTTTACAGGATGCAAGTATGGATAAATCACGTGTAGATGAGATTGTTCTAGTAGGTGGCTCGATAGGGTCCAATGGTCCAGCGTATGTTGCAAAAATAATATTTTAATGAAGGAGTTTGTAAGAGTTGTCACCTGCAGAGGCTTTGTTGCTATGTTTGCAGCGGGTTCTGGCTGCAAGTTGTGTGGAACTACAGTGTTGTCCGTGATTTGTTGCTCGTTGACGTCACTCCTTTGTCACTTGGTGTAGAATTACTTGGAGAAGTATTTCAAGTTATGATCCCATGTAACACTCCAATACCTACGAAGACATATAAAACTTTTTGTCCAGCTCAAGACTACCAATCTGAGGCATTTTTACAGGTGTATCAGGGTGAAAGAGCAAGATCTAGGGATAACCATTTGTTGGGGAACTTTACAATTTTTGGAATTCCTCCTGCCCCCTCACCGTATTCGGAAATCGAGACTTGCTTCGACATAGATGCAAACGGAATCCTCACGGTCACGGCGAAGATTTTATCAACGGGTAAGATGGAAAAACTCATTATTACCAACGAAAATGGAAGACTCTCAACGTTAGAGATTGAAAATATGGTAAAAGATTCTGAAATGTACAAAGATCAGGACGAAGAATTCAAGAAGAAAGCACATACATACCAGGCATCACAGGGTTTCAAATATCACCATGAGAATTCAAGAAAAAAGCTTCAGCGACAAGAATTCAAGAATAATGCATATACATGCCCAGTTGCAACTGCAGACGAGCTTCAGCGACGAGAATTCGAGAAGAAAGCATATGCATACTATGCATCAGATGATTACTTAAATTGCATGAACAATAAGCATATGCGCCCGAAGAGCTTAAAGAACAAGTTAACCAACTTGTGCAGACGCTTAATTAATTAACTTTGAACATTTGTAACATGCTTTTTCATGTGTTGTTGCGTTCGTACTTTTTTTACTTCTTCGAAAACTGGTTCAGTGTATTTTATGTGCAGTGGTGTGTTTTTCTTTTTCTTTATTTTTTTTTTCGGGCTGGGGAGGTTATGAATATATTATCACCAGCTTTGAAAATTTTGTTACTACGTTGATCAGCTGAGCAAAGGACAAACCCCAGCAACAGACAGAACCAACAATCTAAGAAATTAAGCAATATACAACCAGCTAATCAGATGCAGCAGACCACTTCTACGTCATTAAAACCATCAGTTTAATAAAAGATTGCCGTGGTGTTTAGATAAGGGGACAATTAGTATGTTGAATAAACTAATGGTTGATGATTTTACCACAAGGTACTTTAACGGTCTTGAATTTAAAGGATGTGATACGAACAAGAATTAGAAATTATCAGTACATATTGACATTAGAAGAATAACAAGTTCAGGAAAACATACCGCAGATAGAAGTTTAAAACAAGAACCAGCCAATGTGTGCACAGTTTTATGGAAGTGGGATTAACGTATCTGACTATTCTTTAAGGGTTATTCCCAAATATATCACTTTTTCAAGTTTTCCGCTAAAAGCATGGGACTTCGTTTAGCTAGTAGTTTCATGTACATCTGTGTTTAGTATTTGGATAAAGGATATTTAAACAATTTATTTTATGATAATGATACTTGGTATTTTGTTATTTTTATCTTAAATTGTGTCCTGTATTTGCATGTTTAAATCCATGAATAATAATAGTTATTATTCTAAATTAATCCGTTGTCGATTAACAATATAAGAATATTGTTAATATAAGAACTTTCCATACGTTTGATTTTAAACTTAACACTTGAAAACATGTTTGATCATTACCGTTCACGTACACTAATACAACCTTATAATCATCAGTGGTGGAATAATAACCAAACCCAACAAAAAACTATTGGTCTATTATCATCAAATTGGGCCTTTGCGTTTTTCACCTCTTGTAAGGATTAGTACAAAAATCTCATATGTGGAATTAGAGATGCATACAAGGCCATTAGATGAACCGAGAAGAGATCAAAGAATGCCAGAACTTACACACGCTCTTGCATCGGATGAGATCTTCAAACCAATGTTTATCATATCTTCTCAGAAACAATCAGGAACAAAACAAGCTCCGCCATATGAAATTAAAACCCTAGCAGACTCGTTGAACCAGAATATAACAATGTCTTTAAAACAAAATTTTATTATTCTCGTAGATTTAAGGATAACAAAATTTTGGAAACAACCCAACAAGTATTCCAAGCCCAACTACAAGACAATAGTCCAAGCCCAAACACGAATGTTGTCATTTGTCCAAAATTGAGTTTCAATAAAACTTAAGTAGGTCTCGAATGTGGTCCTAAGTGCATACCCTCCATGGGTTTAGTTGGGTTTGATTGTTTACCATGGGTCTGCGACGGATAATGACTAAAACATAAAAAGTTAAAACAACATACCACCATTCGTGTGACGCTCTGACGATCTTTTTTATCGATTCTCAATTTTTATATTCTCAATTCTAATCTCAACTTCAATCCTCAAGGCAAGTTCATATTTCAAAAAAATAAAAATTTATATTATATATTCATAATGATTTTAATTATTAACATTGAGTTTAAAATAGTTAAATATAGATGGGTCTGATTTATATTTGGGGGATTATATTTTTGCTTGTGGGGTGTTCGGGTATTTAGGATTGAATATCATTTAGGTGGTGTTTGGGGATGCTTATTGTTTAAGCTTTTTAGGACTTTTTGGGAGTGCATATTATTTGGGGCTGCTTAGGATTGCTTATTGACTTAGGGGTGTTTCTTTTAGCTTATATAGTGGGCTTATAGCTTATATGGTTTTCGGCTTATATTTCATAAGCTCACTTTTTGTGGCTTTTTTTAACTTTCCAGCTTATATAAGTTTCTTACTTCATTTTAAACTTATATAAATCAAAAACTTTGAAAATAAGCCGCAAAAAATGAGCTAATGAAACATAAGCTGAAAACCAAGTAAGCCATGAGCCCACTATATAAGCCGAAACAAACACCCCCTTATTGTGATGTTTGCGATTGAATTTTGTAAAGGTTTGTGTTTAGAGAATTGCTTATGTTTTGGATCTTTGTTGGTTTTTCTATAATAGTTTCCTTAATATGTGAGTTCTTATACGTCTATTATTTTTTGTTAAACCATGGGCTAATATGTGAGATAGTAGAAAACCCTCAAAAACTAAATGATGGATGACGGTGATGATTTAGAAGTTGCTAGTTCATCAACAACGCTGTAAACAATTTTGGAATGTGTTGGAATATTTTGAATAATACGGTATAGTAGGACTGATGGGATTAAAGAAGCAACTTGTACACATTGTAAGAAGGTTTTGTTGTATGAACATGGAACGTCTAACATCCGGCGTCATATACGTAAATGTTTTGGTGTTGACTTAAACAACAAGGCGATTGCCCCATCGCCAAAACGTATTTGCTTAGATCAAGCTAAGTTTGGAGAGAAATTGGCAGTTTCTATTATCAAACATAACTACCCCTTTAGTTATGTTGAACACGAGGGAACAAGAGACTTGCACACGTTTTTACACCCGGATGCAAATCCCATATGCAAAAACACAGTAAAGAAAGAAGTCTTAAGTATATATGAAAGAGATAAACTAAAGATTAAAATGGAGTTAGAAAAGATAAAAGGTAGAATTTGTTTAACATCGGATTTGTGGCAATCTGTTACTAGCGATGGTTACATGACTTTGACTGCCCACTATATTGACGAAAGCTGGGTTCTAAGAAAGAAAGTCTTGAATTTTAGAGTGATTCCCCACATCACACAGGGAATATTTTGGCACATAGTGTGATTACTTTTTTGAGAGAATGGGGAATCGAAAACAAAGTGTTTACCATCACATTAGATAATGCAATGAATAATAATGGATTAGTGGATTGTTTGAAAGATCAATTAAGTTTAAATGATGCGTTATTTTGTTTGTTGGTGGAATTTATTGCATGTACGTAGTTGTGCAATTGTAGTATGAACTTAATTGTACATCCGGCTTGAACGTCATTGAAGAATCATCGAAAAGGTGCGAGAGTGGTGAAATTTTGTGAGAGGAAGTGTGCAACTAGAAAGACAAGTTTGCTTTAATGGCTGCACGTAGCATTTTCAATGTGGTTAAACATGTGCGACAAGCTGTGGTACAATGATGGATTACACATATGTGATGCTTGATTGTGCATTTGGCTATCGTCGTGCATTTGTTCTATTAGGGAAATTGGATATAAAACGTTTAAGACATGTCCAACACCAGATGAATGGACAAGGATAGAAGCAATTGCCATGTTTTTAAAACCTTTTTATGATATCACGAAGCTATTTTCTGGAACTTTATATTCTACATCAAATCTTTATTTTCACAATGTCTATAAAATTCAAAAGGCTATTCAACGTCATATGTTGAACCCTGACCGTATTATAAGTGGGAATGGAGAGATCTTAAAAAACAAAGTTTGATAAATATTGGAAACATATACCATGGTATTGTCATTTGGGCCATTTTGGGAACCACGATTATAAGTTGAATATTGTCGAGTTTACTATCAGAATTGTAAGGGAGGGTCAATTGCTCCATAGAAAAAGTATAAAGTGTTGGAATTTAAACGAGCTAGACTTTTGTCTTATATCTTCGAGTGACCGAAGCTTCTTTGTTCGGGTCCATTTATGTGATCCTAACAAGGGCCAAGTTCAAATGTTGAAGAGGAGAGGTTGTGTGATGACGCCGAAGATGATTTGGCAGGATTTGAGACATTTCAAAGTCAATATAAGCAACCAATACAAAAATCGCAACTAAATCAACATCTAGATGAGCCTAAACTTGATAAAAATCTAAAGATCGATATTCTACAATTTTGGAAAGAAAACCAAGTAAGGTATCCGGAGTTGGCACTTATGGCTCGAGATATATTAAGTATTCCAATTACAACAGTTGCTTCAGAGTCTACTTTTAGCATAGGTGGTCGGATTATAAGCAAATATCGAAGCTCCCTGAGTTCGGAAAATGCTGAAGCATTGTTGTGTACTCGCGATTGGCTATTTGATCTAAAAGGTATATACTTTTTTCATTCTATTTTCAATTTTTCATGCATTGATATATTAATATGTTAATAATAGATCGTATTAATTTGTGTAGAGGAAGATGAAATTGATGAACAAGAACTAATAGAGGATATTGAAAAGTTGATTGAACCCTCTAGTAAGGTAAGTTTACTTACCTGAACTTGATTTATACGAAGAGTTCATGTGCTGTGCCAGAAACTGTATTTTTTTTCTTCCTGCAACTGTTCACTCATGTCATCATTATAGTGATACAGATTGTTGTTAAGTGATGATCACCTAACATTTCTGTCGGTTGGGTTCTCTAGTTTGGCTGTTAGAATACTTACGACTTTTTTTAATGCTACTATGCTAGTAGGAAAAAGTTTCTAACGTCGAACTTCACATTCACAATAATAGCTAAAAAGGAATTAAGAGCTTAGTGTATATATAGATATTGAAGCATCTCTAGTTCAGAGGTGAGCTTCAAATGGTTAGCAATGGAATTGCTGCTGAATGAAATGATCATTTCATATTTTCGCTTTATTCCTTATAATTAGACATCAAAAATCTGATCACTGTATCATTTATACTCCACTGTACAGAATTGAACATGCCCTCCTAATGGTTTTCTGCACAGTGACTAGGTTTCGATTAAAAACATTTTTAGATAGTTAAAACAGTTTGGAAATGGAATTGCAGTTTTAACATCAGTCCAAAGAAGTTGAAGGTATATGCTTATCAAATACTCCAATTATTCTATTTATTCTAGTTACAGTTATTAAGAAACAGTTGCTAAATGAAAGAATAAGTGAAGGATTATGCTATTACATTCTCTAGAAATCCTTAAGCAACTTTCGGACTTGTTTGAGTGTGACAAAGAGCACAATAGTAAATGGTCCCTGTCTCGATATCGTAGGAATGAACCCCTTGTAAAGTGCCATCGGTCCTTCTGCTTTAACAGTTCTCATGGCGCAATCTACTGCTCCCGTGTATGGTGGAGGCTTTCCGGCCATCTGCTTGCCACGGCTGCACCTATCCCTCCCGCAATCAGTCACGCACTTATTTTTTGCCATAATGGAATAATCTCGTTTTTTGGATCAGTCCATTTTGTGTTCATAGACTCCTTTGGCAAACCTGTAATTCTATAATTAAAATTCAAGTTAAGTTCTAAATTTGCGTCTGCTGCGTGACTGAATTTTTTTTCTTACCGTGTGTTTTGGGTTTTAGTATTTATGTGGATGCTATCAGTTCTGCGTATTAAATATTTTTTGAACTCTTATGCAGGTGATCATTGGTGGTGGTGGCAGCAGCAGCTGCTCAGGCACGTGCAACTAAGGAGAAATATGTTATGATAATGTTTTACCAAAAACTTGAACTCTTTTTGCGTTCTTCTTTCAGTAGCAGATTGGGTTAAACGGTGGTTATGCTGAGCATAGATTACAATTTCTAAAGTGGGCTGGTTTTACGTCTTCATTTTATATGTTTCTGCATTTTATATGTTTCTGTGGAAGTTTGTTACATTTGAAAAACGGCCACGATGATTTTTAAAGTAATTTGTCATAAAACAAGTGTGGCATGATTGCATTCAGAAATTACCAATTGTTATGTGATACTCTGTGGTATGGTTTTCCCAATGCCTGCCTTAGCATACTTTTCTAATGTCACTTGCTGTTTGGGGGAGATTACTTACTAATGATGGTATGGTTTTCTCAATGCCTGCCTATTCAAGGAAGGTCTGGTGTAAACTGAGCGCAAAAGATTCATTTTCCTATTATGACTTGGGAGGTATTCTTTTTATGATTGTGTGACAGTTTCGAGTTTTTAACTCGTGTTACTTTGTAAATTCTTCTCTTTTATATATAAATACTTGTTTCCGTCCAGAAAAATAATGTTGAACAATATTTGTCGAAGTTAATGGGAATTGCATGATTAAAATGAGAAGTGTTTAAAAAACCCAACATCCTCTTAAAAAACCAATCTAGACCCAAACTCATCTAGACCCAAACCCATCTAGACCCAACCCATCAAGACCCATCCTCCTAAAAGACCCATCTAAACCAAAACCCATCTAGACCCATGACCCGACCCGACCATTTTGCCAGCTCTACAGAAAATACCGATGGCGCACGAATAGCATATTACATCGTGGAAGAGACGAATAGCATTTTCTGCGGTGCAATTTGGCTAGTCGATGGTGCCAAAAAATACCAATGACGCACGAATAGCATATTACACCAGTGCACTCTAAAAGAAAAGTAAAGCTTGAAGTCGAAAAAAAATTACAAAAGATAAGGCTTCATATAACGTTTCCACGCTCAAACACATACCCGAGTAAATTTATCATATTGACTCGAAGTGAGTTTGAACATGAAACTAAAACTGGAGTACAACACATCTCAACATTAAGCAAGCAATTAGGCACCAAATACAGCCAAGTCAGGTGTTCAACCCCAAAAAAAATACATGCAACATTCACAAAAACAAGGGCAATAATATAATTTGCACATCAATCAGCAAGCACAGTGAAATTAATAAATGAACGACAATGCTTCAAACTGTCCCATAAATGTTCGTTTTTCATGAAAGAAAGGCTCTTATCTTCACACAAATGTTACATTGTACATAACACACCGCCACCTCCTCTATGATACAAACATCACCTGCTTTCCAAACATATATAGCCGCATTCTATCTTTTAACAAAAAAAACCGAAAATAAACAAATGATACACCTAACCAAGAAACAAAAGCCATGTAAAAACTAGCAATGAAAATCAACAATGGAAAAGAAGCAACGCATCCAATAGCTCAAACCTACCCGTCTGTCAATGTACAAAGGGGTTGCTAAGCAGCTTTTAGTGCATTTTTTGTGATCTCAAATCTTCAGTTCTTTACTAACTAACTGAGGTCGTAGGCGGTAAGATCAACCAAACCCGAGAGATCTCGAGTCCACCGGTTGGTATGAGAGCCCAAATTATAATATTAAGGATCACATACGAACTTTAATCATATCCATGCAAGTCCACGCTCATTTGCAACTTGTGGACGACCCCTAGTTGGTGTAGGCGGTCTGTTTGCATTAAGCTCCTAAATCCCATGAAAGAAGAATACGTGAATTAATATGTACCTGCATCATTAAGTAGTGACTATGATGATTTCAGATAATAGATGTGTACCTGCATCCATGTATCTTCTATGTGGCGTTCAGGGGAAGTTTCAGGTGATGATATTGCTGGTGGAAGTGGATGAATGAGCTTCGGGACCACTACAAGATCTCTACCCAAGACTAATATTGCACCCGCATTATTTGCAGTCCCTACAAAATACAAGTGGAAAACCATCAATATAAACACATACAACCTCCTACTAATCATTAGATCACAAATTTAGATGAACATTGATATAATAATACACTAATTATTTAGGAAAAACTATATTAGGACAAAAAAAATTTGTAGTCAACCCAAACAGAATTGAATTGTTACCCAACCACCCCATCATGCCACATAATGTCGTACTTATAAGCAAAAAACCAATATCAGAATTAAAGACTTTACCACAATAATTGGTGGCTGAGAAAAAAGTAATCAAATGTCCTTGAGCAAAACGCTCAAATCCATCCATTACACATTCATTTGCGCGTACAATCAACTGGAGGTTATTGTTGTTGCAAACCTCCATCGTGCGATCAGGCTGTGATAAAAAGTATTATGTAAGCGATTCATTAAGTATATTATAGTAAAAATAAATGAACTAAATACATAAACAAACATGTGTTCTGTACAAAGGACGTGCTACAAGTTAAAAAACATAAATGCATAGTGTAACCATTATTAAGAAAGACAACACTCACCCCAAAAGTAACTAACCCAGGACCTCTAGCGTTTGATCGTAGTCCTTCCACTATCATTTTTTGTTGGGTCAGACCTATTAGAAAAGACACTGTTAGTGCTTGTACTTACTTATATAACTAAACTTCAGAGAAAAGGATTGGAGAACTAACCACTAGAAGTACATAAGAACAATTGAACCAGCCTCCATTGTAATTGGTCGTTGAAGGTTTTTAATTTACTCAATATGGTTAATTGATCTCCCAATACCTCCATGTATGCAGATGATCTTTTTTAGATTAAAGCCGCCAATGGTAGCTAGTTAAATAATCTATTTATCCGGTGCCATACCCAAATTCCATCTCTCTCGCCCTGTTCGAGATAAATCATGACTATCATTAGAAAAGGACTACCCCAAAACTATAACTACATCAACAAAATTAATATTAAAGTATTACCATTCGCTCTATGCACTCAATTCTAAAGCCAAATAGTGCATTTATATCAGCGGCTTCATGATTTCAATGAATTAAGTGAACATTTTATGGATATTCAACCTACAACATTTAATCAATTGAAAAACACATGGTGAAACATTCTTCTAACAAAAGTAAGAGCCAACTTTCCATAAAAAAGTGAGACACACAGTAGTATGTTTAGAGCTAGCAGGAGACTGATGGTTTCTAAGCTGTGCTGACCTCGATGAACATAATCTCCTAAGAAGAGATAGTCGATATATTTGATGGTTTAACCAAACAATTTGCATGAAAAATTAACCAAACAAGTATGAGTAAAAGGTTGTTCTACATGGATGAAGGATCTCTTACGCAATGTCTCTAGCTGTCGAATGAGATCGTACATGAATCCCATAAATCAAAGTATTCCATTCACCCGGGTTCTGACAAAATGTATCAAGATCTGAAGAAACTCTATTGGTGGCCTAACATGAAGGCAATCAACGTTGAGTATGTTTATCACAAAAGATCAGCTATCTCATTGGCAATTTCCAGAAAGAATTGCGACGAACACGGAGGCTTCCAGCCACGAGGCTTCAATAGGTGAGCTATCACCTAAAAAAAAGATCACCACAGAAGCAGCTTTAAAAAATCATGAGCAGATATCAATGATTTTTTTATTACTAGCCTAAGGTGGAAATTTATGTACCTTTTTGGGCACACTATTGATCGACATTTGGCGATCCAAAAGCTTTCTTGCTGCAGTCGCATTTTCCGGAGTCCCATAGCTAACCCTTCTGCCTTCATTTTCAAATTGATCTATCGACAGCTGTCTAACCATTCCACCTAATGCCCCACCAGTCTCTGCAGCTACTACCACCTGCATATCCAATATATCAGATATGTGTGCACTCAATATAGGAAATAGGGATGAACTGAGAAAAGAGTACTGACAGCTCGGTGATGCAAGCGTATGCCAGCTGGAGCAGAAATTGTTCCAACATCAGGTTCTGGCTTTATTAAGGTGGATATTTTCCCACTAGGAGTAGCCTCTGCTCCACGATCCCTATCGGGCAAGTCAACTTCTCCGTTCGACTGGCGTGCTTTTGCAGCGGCAAGGGTTTTAGCAATGGCCTCAGCTTCTGCTGCTGACGCCTCAACCAAGTATTCAACCCCTTTGCTCAGTCTCCTGCATATTATCATGATACACTTGATTTCAATCTCATATGCACCCTTCAGCTAGTGCAAGTCAATTCGAGATGGTAAAATGGGCAGGTTGGGTCTCAGGTCACACCAGGTTCCAGGTGAAACTGGTCGTTTTAGGATAAGTCAAAGCGGGGAATTTTGACCATAAACAATTTATTTCTATTCTTTAAAAAAACTGCAAATTCATGAACACTTCACTGTGTTCATTAAAAATATGAACTCCATTATGTAAATACTCCGTAAAATAAAAAATATTTGAGAGGTTGCATGCATTAAAGATAGACAGTGACGACCTTCACCTGGTTAACCCGTTCCCCTTTTGGGTATAGAACTTTATTTGGCCTAGTTGAGATGAAACACAACCCAAATTGGCCCATTTATAAGTAATGGCTCGAAATTGCGAACTAAAGTTAATCAGGAATTGAATTTCTAAAACTACCTTGAGCCTGGGAGCATAGCATTATCGGTGCTGACATCCGCATACATGTCACCATTTGCTGGTGGAGCAACAGGATCCCCCAGTACAACCGCACCATCAGCATCTGCTTCAGAATTCGCCTGCCTTGTTCTGTCATCACCGAATCCATACCGTCCAGGTAACCTCCCCACCTGTGAATTGGAGGATGCAGCTGCAGCTGCTGCATGTGATGCTGCTGATGTCATTTCAGCCGCGGCCAGGTCTTCGGCAACTAAAAGATCATCTAACAATACACCTGTAACGAAAGAAAAACTGAAATAAGCCACCGCATATGAGATAAGAATTGAGTAATTACTGCTTTCTGAAGATAATATACAGAACAAGGTGCTTAAGTCAGAAGATCTGAAAATTTAGTTATCTGATTATAATAGGTACGGGAATGTACAACGTTGTATCAGGTCTTACCTCCACGCAAACCACCATAGATGAATATTAGATCACCTATAGCAGCAGCTGCATGCCTACAACGCCTTGTCAATTCAACAGCAGCATCTCCACCAGCAGCATCAGCACTGTATCTACCTGTCCGTGGAGAGGTCACAACAGATTTCGTATCGCACCACACTCCGGCTGCTGTATCAAGAACTATACATGGGAAAAGTATAAAAAAAGTAGTGAGAAACATGTGAGATCACAGAAGCAGAGAAAAAAACTGGACCACGGTGACATACACCTTCAACATTCTTTTCTTAATAAACCAACTCAAATAAACTATTATATTTATGCCATTATTAAACAGGAAGAAGATATATTTATGGACCACCATTTAAAACTGGTAGTAAATCTTCAGCCAATTGTCCTTCACTCATCAGCATTTAGCAAAAAGCCTTTCAGGGATATGAACAACTATTACGTAATATGGTACCAAAGTAAAGGTCAGTGATATGGAACTGTTTCCCAATCGGGTTCCGGAAAGAAGAGCATGTAGTGGAGAGGCATCAATTATAGTTGTTAGTATCATTACTTTTCATCTCAGCTTCTACAAGACTTGACACCAATCAAACCTTAACTTAAGCTCTAAGGGTCATTCGACCCTGTAAAAGGGGACGATCCCTCCTCATTTAAACTCACACCTTCAAACTCAAACACAAACCAACAATGGAGTCCCAAGGATGACCAACAAGGAATAAGAGAAGCCACAAGACTAGGAGTGAAGCTAAACCAAGAAAAGAAGCCCCGAAGTCGTTATTTTTGGCATACAAGTACCAAGTCCCCATTTTGACCCATTTTCAATTGATAAGCTCAAATTCAGGTTCCATAAGCTCTCATTTCTGTTTTAAATCTTTAATCAGTGTCCTATGATCATGCTTACACTTTTGTTAGAAGCCTTGACCTCAAAACCTATTCGTTATTAAGTTTTAAAACCAAACGTGCCCTAGAAACCCTAATAACTCATTTTCTCTTAATCCATAGGCTTAACCCATAATTTGTTGTTATAAGATATTCCTATAAGCTTATTTATCATTTCTATAAACATTTTATCAAGTCTTAAAATCCCTAACCCGTTGGATTAATTTTTCGAACCAAATGAACCCGTTTTGGCATTTAAAACTCGAAAACAAATTTTATAAGCTATAAGCTTGTAAAAGCTATTTTTCCTAACTAATATTAGCTTATTCTAATCGAATATTGAGTATTAATAGAACTTTGATATGATGTATTTTGATTTTGTTAATTTAAAAGCTAACAAAATATCGTTATATGTTAAATATTTTATGTTGAATTTCATTTTGGAACTCAAAACTGAAGAACAAAAAAGGATGTGATGCGAATAGTTGGAAATGTGATGGTATGACGTGATATTGTTCATGGTTTTATGGTCTAATTGAGCTGCTTTGTAATTTATATGGCTCTTATATGTGATGATGATTGTGATTTTTGTTTACGATCTAGTAAGAACTTAGCAGATCCTTTTACAAAAGGACTACCAAGAAAACTAATTGAAAGTACTTCACAAGGGATGGGACTCAAGCCCATGTACAATTAGTCAGCCATGATGGAACCTTGTCTTGACGCTTGGTTATTCACCAAGTCTCTAAAGAAGCAAAAGTACATCATCCGAGCGTGACTAGAAGTTTTGCAAATTTAATCATCATCCCAGGGTTAGTAGAACTTGAACCATAGTGTAGGAAAAAGGGTGAATTAGAAAA
>BQNB010045529.1:0-29014 GCA_026074375.1 Tanacetum coccineum
CCCCAAACGATTCTTGAGGCTACACTATCTAACTAATAAACTATTAACTAATTAACTAGCTAACTAACTAATACACACATGCTTTCTTTTGTGTGTCTAGACTCTCATTGGAGAGATCTAACTATGATGGATATATAAAACAGACGCCTTTAATACCCTTTATTTAGAGGGTTTACAAGAAAACCTAGCTTACAAAGAAAGCTAACTTAATTTATCACATTAAGTCCTTGTTGTTTCATCTTTCTTTATTTGTGCATATGTAGTTTTGTAATCATCAAATCTGAGATCCCAACAGTACTCTGTGCATCCCAGAGCGGACAAGATGTATTATGATCTTTGGTACATGTATTGGTGGCCGGGTATGAAAAAGGAGATTGCTATTTATGTTAGCAAGTGTTTGACATGCGCAAAGGTGAAGGCTGAGCATCAAAGACCGTCAGGTTTATTGCAACAACCTGAGATACCTGAGTGGAAGTGGGAGAAAATAGCTATGGACTTTATAACAAAGTTGCCAAGATCAAGTAGTGGTCATGATGCGATTTGGGTCATAGTTGATAGGTTGACCAAATCGGTGCATTTCTTGGCAATACGAGAGAATTATAGTATGGAAAAGCTAGCAAGGTTGTACATCGATGAGATTGTTGCACGACATGGTGTACCAACATCGATTATTTCTGATAGGGATGGACGTTTTACGTCAAGGTTTTGGCAAACGATGCAAAAAGCGTTGGGAACGCGTTTAGATATGAGTACGGCTTATCATCCTCAGACGGATGGATAAAGCGAGAGTAGAATACAAACGTTAGAGGATATGCTGAGAGCGTGTGTGATTGATTTTGGAGGAAGTTAGAATATTCATTTTCCATTGGCTGAATTTTCCTATAACAATAGCTATCATTCGAGCATTTATTGTGCTCCTTTTGAGGCGTTGTATGGAAGGAAGTGTAGGTCACCGGTATTGTGGGCTGAGATAGGAGATAGCGGATTAATTGGACCAGAGTTGGTGCAAGAAACAACTGATAAAGTGGTTGTGATTAGAGATAGGCTTAAAGCTGCTAGAGATCGCCAGAAGAGCTATGCAGATAATAGAAGGAAACCTTTAGAGTTTCAAGTTGGTGATCATGTAATGTTGAAAGTCTCACTTTGGAAAGGTGTAGTGCGATTTGTAAAAAAGGAAAGTTAGCTCCAAGATTTGTAGGACCTTTCGAGATCCTCGAGAGGATTGGTCCTGTGGCATATAGGTTGAGATTACCTAAAGAATTGAGTAGTGTGCAAGACACGTTTCATGTGTCAAATCTAAAGAAGTGTTTAGCTGATGCAAATTTGCATGTGCCGTTGGATTAGATTAAGGTAGATAAGACCTTACGTTTAATAGAAGAGCCTTTAGAGATTATAGACCGTGAGATCAAAACTCTTAAGCGTAATAAAATACCTATCGTGAAAGTTCGATGGAATTCCAAGCGTGGACCAGAGTTTACCTGGGAACGTGAGGATCATATGAAGGCTAAGTATCCCCAGTTGTTTGAGAATGCTAATGTCGAGACTAATGATTAAATCTCAGGACGAGATTTCCTAAAGGAGGGGATACTATGACAACTGAGATTTTAGCAGGTTAGTTAAAGCCTGTATAATTTAGTTTATGTGTGTCATTATATGTTTTATGTGTTTTATATGTGTATGAGATGGAAGTACATGAGTGATGGATCACGGTACTTGTGGAAATGAAATCATTTGAAAGCTTTGTGTAGTTTTAAATATCGTGTACGTAATATTCTGTGTACGTACTATGTATATGTAATTCATATTATATATATTAGTTTAGTATTTTATAGATTTTAGAGTGCTTTCTATTTTTTAGAAATAGTTAGAATCGAAGGTTAGTTTGAAAACTAGTTAGAAAGTTCAAGGTTTAGCAAAATAATTAAAGGTTTTTACTTATAATTAAAGTAAATGTATAATAAAAAAAATAAAAAATATATATATTTATATATGTAAATTCGGTTGTATAGGCCGAATAAAAGAAAAGAAAAAAAGGAAAGTAATCCTAGTTAGATTACAATTTGTATTTGGTAATTATCTTTTAACACTATAAATACAAATCATAACTTAATCAAAAATCACTTTTTCTCTCCCCTACAACCCCAATCGGTTGAACCTTAAAAAAACAAGAAGAAAACCCTAAAAAATTTTAGGGTTTTGATTTTCAAGAGTTAAGGTATTGTTTTCTAAATCCTTTTTCAATTCAATTGATTTTATTTAACGTAACGATCATTAAGGATGGATTAGGGTTTTATATTTATGATTAAGTTTCTGTAATTAATTAGTTTAGATAAATCTTAGATCGTTAGGGTTGCGTTTATAAATTATTGTTAGAGTTTAGGGCTCGAATTTCGTGTAAATCATGAATTTGTGTTTTCTGGAATTTAGGTCTGAATTGTTTGATGAATATCTCCGTGATGGAGTAATGAAACATTTATTTTCTTAAGGTTATTTATAAGTTCAGAGAGTCTACTTTTCAAAAAGTCCAGCCTCGCGCGATTTGGAGTTCGGGAGGTTAGTTAAATGATTTTTGCAAGAAAAGTTGTTAAAACAGTAAATACGGGTCAGATTTAGGTCAGTTCACGAGAAGTAAAAACCCTATTTAAAATTCGAATTAAGAGTTTCCAAAACACAGAGATCATATTTCATGTGTCTATTAACTTCAGTTCAAAGGGCTAAGGCTAATTCATTGTTTAAATGTGTCTAATGAAGTCAAACTTTTTGGTGTACGTTCAGATCCGAATCTGGGTGATTTGTGATGACGAATTTTTAAAAAATAGTTACACTCACTATTACTTTTATCCAAAACTAATAGAAGCTCACAACTCATTGGGGAGCTATGAGATGTAAGGAGAAGAACCAGTTAGGTGTTTAAGTATTTTATTGTGACTATAAAAATTGAGTAAAAAGCAGAAAGTTGAGAAGTAAAGTTTGTGAGGTAACTTGAGGTTAGCAAGTATGAGGAGTATATAGAAGAGTTGAATCAAGATAGGATATAGAGTATCCATCGTTGTGATTGTTACATCGACTTGGGTGTGTGACCTAATCGATGGTAACATATGTGTGTATTGTTTTGTTTAGATTCTTTGCAAGATTAAGTGAAGGAATTGGAATTTGCTTTGCATCAGGTGAGTTTTACAGTCCCACTTTTTACTTATATTTTGGGATGGAAATGATGCAAAACTGTTTTTGAATTATGAACCGTGATATGTGTTTTTAAGTGTCGAACTATATGATTGCTATGTGCTATTGCTATGTGATATGAATTGTGGTAAGGCATGTGTATGTGAGGATGACATGACCTTGTGTGAGACCCGAACGGACTTAGCTAGTCAAGTGGGTCAGTCTTGCGCGGAGATATTGTGGGACGGAGGGGTACGATCCACCCCAGATATATGTGAATTTATTTTGTGATAGAATAGCCAAGCATATATGTTCGTAAATGTTGTTTTTGTTGATCGCGGTGTCATAAGTGAGTCTTAAACCTGTAACTCTCACCAACAATTATGTTGACGTTTTTAGCATCATTTTCAGGTGAGCAAAACGTGTGAAGAGTTAGGAAGAGGAGTTAGCTGGACCATAGGCTTGCATGCGGAGTCTATGATTTATCTGTTTTAGTTTTCATTTGAACTTGTCATGTTTTGTTCTTCATGCATTATATGTTGGATTTTTGTTTTGGGCGTTGTCATAACACGCTTTGGATCTTGAAGTTTATTGAAAGTCATTTTTAGTTTTCTCTATTTTGACGCCTTATGTTGTGATGATGCCTATTGATCATGCCTTGCGATTCCGCCTTGGCGGGGTGTGACATTGTAACCCAACGAATTGATAATGCTATTGAAGCTATTGCTGTCAATCAGTCAAAAATCTGCTTGGCTCACGACTAAATGGATCAGGTCGTACGTTAGGAAGCCGATGTGGTAAGAAATGCCAACAACAACATAAACGACAAACGGCCGTGAGAGCTTACATTGCTAGACCAAATAAAAAAATGAATACGTAGGAAAGTTACCCTTCTACAATGAGCATAAGTTACGCCACACTAGGCCATGCACTGTGGAGTGCAATAACTACAAGAGAGTTTGCCATATGACCAGAAAATTTTAGGACACCCGTTTCGACAATGACTTAGAGGCCGCAGTGGCAAATCAAAAACCTAAAGTACCTATTATGAGGTTGGAAAGACAAGACATTACAAGAGTTATTGTCCAAAGCTGAACCGTGTAAACCGGATTTTGAGAGGTAAAAACTAGCGGGAACTCTAACATCGTCAAGAATAATGCTGATACTTAAAGAGAGATTTTCCTACCTTGCCTAGCGAAACCTAAGCAGACTTAGACCGTAGAAAACTGCACTGGTACTTCATTGTGAATTTCATATGTTGGGTGGATTGTTTTTTTTAAATCCTCTGTTCATTTTATGACATGATGACTCCGTCGGTTACACCTTAATACTCTACTAACTTATGTAAACTACCCCTCGAGTTTGTTACCGTTTTATGAACCATTCCCCTATTGTTCTATAAACCGTTTTACTATTATAATTTAATTGGATGTTATCCTACGAACTATGTTAGTGTCGTCTTATAACAGAGTTGTTGTCGTTTTATAAACTATTTTACCGCCAGCCTACAAACCGTTTTACTGATAGCTTATTATCTATTTTGCTAACAGCTTATAAATCATCTTGATATCATTCTATAAATCATTTTGTCAACATCTTATAATTATCCTACTATCACCTCATATATCATTTTTACTATCATTTTATAAACTAATTTGTTTTCATTTTATTACCTATTTTACGGTTATTTATAAACTCTTTTGCTACCATATTATAAACTTCTTTGCAGTCATCTACAAACTATTTGATCGTCATCTTATGAACTATTTTGTTGTCTTTTATAAACTATTTCGTCGTCACTTTGTAAACTATTTGGTTGTCAGCTTGTAAACTATTTGTTACCATATTATAAACCCCTTACTGTTACATAATAAAATGTCACGTGATTTTCTCGTAAACTATTTTCATATCACCTCTTACACTATGTTATGGTATTTCACAAAATGTCTTGTGTCGTTATATAAACTATCTTGTATTCACCTTTACGAACTGTTTTGCTACCTTATAAACCGTATTGTTTATACCGTATAACATTTTAAACATAATACTAATTTGACAAAACGAGCACGTCTTCGTTAGTCCCTAAATTATACATAGCTTGGCCACCTATGTCTAATACAGGAAGGACCATGTTGTGCTGGGAGTAGTCGCCATAAAACTTTGACAATTTGTCCTTACTTCCTTTTCTATTTTCATTTCTCTTCTCTATATTTTCAACAAGTTTTTATCGTGTTCATGTCTTACAGATATTTTGTGTGCGTATTCATGGGTTGTGTTTGTCATTCGTATTTGTATTAGTAGGTGCTGTAACTAAGTAGAATATTCTCAACCGTATCATATGGATATGTCATACCCTTAGCCGAGAGACCGAATCACGCTATTTGTATCCATAATAATTATGGATAGTAGGATTCTAGGACGTGATGAACTTATCCTTCTAATTGGATTATAACCAATAAAACTAGGAGATTTCTTTCCATTGACTTCTCTTTTATTGAGTTAGAAACCGTGAAGATTATGAGATTCTCGTATCGACGAAACTTCTAATAGACCTAAAGTTAAAGCAAAGGACGCAATTGTTGCAGGTACCTAGAACCCAGCCAATAGAAATTTCGTGCCCACAACTTTTATCCTTCTAAGTGACATTTTCCCATCTATCTTAGACACTGAGTACCCTATTGAGCTAGCTAATGGAAAGCTAATAGGATCTGATACTATACTTAGAGGTTGTACATTAAACTTACTAGGTCACCCGTTCAATATTGATCTAATGCCCGTAGAACTTGGTAGTTTCGACGTCATTATCGGTATGGATTGGTTGGTGAATCATCATTCGGTGATCGTTTGTGATGAGAAGATTGTACGTATTCCGTATGGAGATGAAGTCCTGATAGTCCAAGGTGATAGAAGTGGCGAAGGAAAGAAGTCGAAGTTGAGCATTATATCATGCACTAAAACTCAGATATATATTAAGAAGGGTTACCCAATTTTTCTGGCATAAGTTACGAAAAAGGAAACCGAAGACAAGTCAAAGAAGAAGTGACTAGAAGACGTGCCGATGTTACGGGACTTTCTGGAAGTCTTACCAGAAGACTTGCCTGGATTACTACTGACGCGACAAGTTGAATTCCAAATTGACTTAGTCCCTGGTGCTGCACCTGTAGCACGAGCCCCGTATAGATTAGCACCATCAAAACTGCAAGAACCGTCTACTCAACTGCAAGAACTTTCTGACAAGGGATTTATAAGACCAAGTTCCTCACCCTGGGGAGTTGCGGTCTTGTTCGTCAAAAAGAAATATGGATCTTTTTGAATGTGTATCGACTACCGCGAACTAAACAAGCTTACTGTGAAGAATTGATATCCACTTCCGAGAATCAACAACTTATTTGACAACTACAAGGATCAAGTGTTTACTCAAAGATTGACTTGAGGTCTGGTTATCACCAACTCAGAGTTCATGACGAGGACATTCTAAAGACGGTGTTTAGGACTCGCTATGGCCACTACGAGTTCCAAGTAATGCCTTTTGGATTGACAAACGCACTGGCGATATTCATTGACTTGATGAATTGGGTGTGCAAATCGTACTTAGATAAATTCATGATCGTTTTCATTGATGACATCATGATCTACTCCAAGAGCAAGGAAGAGCATGAAGAACATCTTAAGTTAATTTTGGAGTTGCTTAAGAAGGAAGAATTGTACACCAAGTTTTCGAAGTGCGATTTTTGGCTGTCAAAGGTATAATTTCTCGGTCACGTGATTGATAGTGAAGGCATTCACGTGGACCCAGTTAAGATTGAGTCAATCAAGGATTGGGCATCGCCCAAGACTTTGACAGAAATTCGTTAATTTTTAGGTCTTGTCGGCTATTACCGACGATTTATCAAAGGTTTCTCAAAAATTGCCAAGCCTATGATGAAGTTGACTCAAAAGAGCGTGAAGTTTGATTAGGGTGAAAAAGAAGAAGCTGCATTTTAACTGTTGAAGCAAAAATTGTGTAGTGCACCGATTTTAGCTTTACCCGAAGGTAGTGAAAACTTCGTGGTTTACTGTGATGCTTCTCACAAGGGGTTGGGCGTAGTTTTGATGTAAAAGGAAAAATTCATAGCCTACGCATCTCGCCAACTCAAGATTCACAAGAAGAATTAAACTACACATAACTTAGAACTTGGAGTTGTAGTGTTCGCTCTCAAAATATGGAGACATTATTTGTACGGCACGAAGTGCGTTGTGTTCAATGATCATAAGAGTTTGCAACATATTCTTGATCAAAAGGAGTTGAACATGAGACAACGTCGATGGTTGGAATTATTGAGTGACTACGACTGTGAAATTCGTTATCATCCGGGAAAGGCGAATGTGGTGGCGGATGCTTTGAGCCAAAAGGAACGGATTAAGCCACTACGAGTTTGAGATTTGGTTATGACGATTGGTTTGAACCTTCCCGTGCAAATTTTGAATGCTCAAGTTGAGGCGAGAAAGGAAGAGAATTATGGAACCGAAGATTTGTGTGGTATGATTAAGAAGCTTGAGCCTCGTGCAGACGGAACATTGTGTTTGAAGAATAGGAGTTGGATACCTTGTTTTGGTGACTTGAGAACTTTGATTATGCACGAGTCGCATAAGTCAAAGTATTCGATCCATCCTGGATCGGACAAGATGTATCAAGAATTGAAGAAACTGTATTGGTGGCCCAATATGAAAGCTGAGATTGCCACCTACGTTAGTAAGTATTCGACTTGTGCCAAAGTCAAGGCCGAATACCAAAAACCATCTGGTTTGTTGGTTCAACATGTGATCCCAGTATAGAAGTAGGAAAACATTACAATGGATTTCGTTACTAAATTATCGAAGACGTCGACTGGACAAGACACAATTTGGGTAATTGTTGACCGCCTTACTAAATCTACTCATTTCCTACCAATGAAAGAGAACGACTCAATGGAGAAGTTGACTAGACAATACTTTAAGGAAGTAGTCACGAGACATGGTATGGCAGTTTCGATCATCTCTGATCGAGATGGTAGACTCACATCTCAATTCTGACAGTCGCTTCAGAAAACTCTAGGCACTCAATTGGATATGAGTACGGCTTATCACCCTCAAACTGATGGTCAAAGTGAAAGGACCATCTAAACCTTAGAATACATGTTGCGTGCTTGTGTGATCGATTTTGGAAAAGGTTGGGATAGGCATCTACCTTTGGTGGAATTTTCGTACATCAATAGTCATCACATGAGTATCAAAGCCGCACCATTTGAAGCACTATACGATCGTAAGTGTTGATCGCCTGTCTGTTGGGCTGAGGTTGGAGATGCTTAGCTTATTGGCCCAGAGATTATTCATAAAACTACAAAGATCATCCAAATCAAGAAACGTATTCAAGCTGCACGTGATAGACAAAAGAGCTACGCTGATAGAAGACGTAAGCCATTAGAGTTTCAAGTTGGAGATAAGGTTATGTTGAAAGTATCGCCATGGAAAGGGATGATACGTTTCGGCAAACAGGGAAAGCTGAACTCTCGTTATATTAGACCTTTTAAGGTTCTTGCTAAAGTTGGAAAAATTGCTTACCGACTTGAACTTCCAGACCAACTAAGCCGTGTTCATAGTACTTTTCACGTTTCCAATCTGAAGAAGTGTTTCTCCGACGAACCACTAGCTATCCCATTTGATAAAATTCAGATTGATGACAAGTTTCATTTCATTAAAGAACCGGCTAAAATCATGGATCGCGAGGTCAAACGTATAAAGCAGAGCTGTATCCCTATTGTGAAAGTCTATTAGAATTCTTGAAGAGGCCTTGAGTTTACTTAGGAGCGCGAAGATAAAATGCAGAAAAAGTACCCTCATCTCTTCGCTAACCCTGCATCTACGTTAAAAGCTACGTCTTGAGCTTTGAGGGCAAAGCTCTTTTAACGGGGGAAGGATGTCACACCTTGTAAATTTCAGGTCATTATTTTAAACTATTCCATTCATTATTTTGACTTTTATACGTTACGTTTAAATTTGACTTAAAATCGGGAAGTTACCTCGCGTAAAACTGAAAAACGTCATCGGACGGGATCCAGCTTCGGACTATGATCAATCTACTTATTATATGCATGATTTTATCATTTTAAAGTGTTACGCAGGTTACGTACACTTCCGTTTTTGTTTTCTACGTTTTTTCGCATACATTTTACGTTTTTCGCGTTTTAGGTCAAACGGAGACCCGAAAAGTTATCACCTTTGCATGTAAACCCTAGTTATCATTCGTTTCATGTTTTAATGTAAAAAAATTCGTTCATCCCTCCCCTCTTTCCCAATTCGAACGTCCAAACCCAAAACAAACGCAAGAGTATCTTAAAATTTTGAAATATACAAGCATGAACTAGTGGAAGACAAGGAAAGTGAGATGTTTGGATGCATCCTCCATGCACCAACATGCACTTGTGATCTCTTACACCACTCTTGTACCTTTACATGGTGAGGACCACTAATCCACTAGCAACTAAAAGGATTCATTCATTTTATTTCCAAATGGCTAGAAGAAAATTGCTCTTGGTCCCTTCTTGGATCCTAAAACCCACTTGGACGCTAAGGGTGTGGTTTAAGTCACTTGGCTTGAACCAAGAAATACCCTAAACACTTAAGTTTTCCTATAAATACCAAAAAGTTCCACACTTTAGGGTTTCACTCATTCATTCAAGCCTTTAAAAATTTCTTCTTTCCCCTCTCCCTCTCTTGAAGCTCACGGACCAAAACACCCTAATAGGGGTTTGGTTTCCTTTGATTTCTAGCAAGATCCAAGTGCTCTAGGTTGTTAGTAAGTGTTATCTAATGTGTTTTAAAGTGTTGGTTTGTTGATTTAAAGGGTTTATATTCAAGATCAAAGTTAGGGTTTCAAGGGTTTTCATAGGTTTTTCTAGATCTAGGTTTATATAGTTTAGATCTTGTGTCATCATCTTGTTCTTCATACTTGTGAGTATATTCTTGATCTTTCATTTGATTTCTATTTTGATATTAAGTTTTTATTCAAATATAAGACTCCATGTGTTTGTGAATCTTTAAAAATGAAAGTGAAATAAGATCTTGTTAATTTTTGTTGAAATGAAAGTAGTAGGTTAATAATTTTGTGTTTGAGGTGAAGTTTAGATGAAAAGTATGTTGCAACAATGATGAGGATGGGATTAGAATAGTTATAGTGGTTTTGATGTTGGATTAGTAGTGAATAGGGATTAGGATTAGACTAAGCACTATTATGAAGTTTGGATGGATTTTTGAAAGAATTTTGATATATATTAGTTGCTGTCTGAAATTTAATGTAGCATAAATGAGTGTTTAAAAATGTTTTAAAGTGTTAAGAGTCTAAGATTAGGGTAATATATGGTTCCCCGGTCGTTTCAATATAAAGATCGTCAAAAACGGACTTAAAACGGCCAAGTTATGACCGAATGAAGTTTGGAACATTTTTCGGCAAAACAATTTAATATAGTTGCTGTTTGGAATAATAAAATGGGTTTTCGGACACTTTCGGACATGTTTGAGCTTTTAAAACGTTGGCAAAACATATAGTAACACTAGTATACTAAGTTAAAACATTAGAAACATCGCAAACATATTGTCGGGATTTTTAAAACGAGAAACTTTTAATGCCCAAGTTATCATGAACCGTTAATTTCTTAACTGCCCGTTCGGGTTAAGTGAGCGTGAGCTTTGTAAATAGATCTATTGGGACTGATAATCTCCGTCCGAGTAATTAGCGATTACTAGATCAACGGATGTATACCATGTCGGAAGGTAAGGTGTTGGTCTGTTAGGGCACCTGTCAGGGCAAGTTTCATTTGGCATTATGCATGCTATCAATCCTATTGAGCCTCGGTGTCATGAGCTTAGTGCAATGTAAATACCTTTTTATGTGATATTGTATATGTTACAATAGTCATATACGTTTTGCAAACTTGTGGTCCATTCTTATTACCAATTCAAACCTATGAATTCACCAACTATATGTTGACGTTTTAAGCATGTTTTTCTCAGGTGTTCAGCTTGGATCTATTCTTGAAGTGCAATGTGGTGTCTCATGCATACTTGGAATTTCAAGAACATTTATCTATCATTAAATACCGTTGTCTTTTAAAAAGAATTTCTTAAGCTTCCGCATTATTACTATTAAACTCATTTGAATTATGTAAAGAATTAAAGTATTATTATCAATTGCAATGGTGTTTACTTTTACAAACGTTCATATAGTGGTCGTTCCCTTGATCTTGTGTGATGTATATTATGACGTCACGCCCTCAGACACGTATTTTGTCCAGGCCCCATTTGGGGGTGTGACAACAGGCACATCTGCATTGTAGATGGCCTTCATGTGGTCAGGGAAGGGAGGTCTTTCAGGTTGGTTTGGCTTCAGTGCCCAGTTGTAAACACTAAAGACTTGAGTAGGATTGATAGTAAGGTCTTCATGATCATACTCAAGCATCATGTATTCCAAAAGGAGAGATATAAACCTAGGGTAAGGAACAAATTTTTCCCTTGTTTTCTTGTTCAGCTTGTGGATTATATCTTCCCAAATTAACCTAGCAAAATAAGTGCACATAGTGCGTAGAGACGGCGTCAGGATGTTCAAGCGACGACGTCAGGAAAATTGTGATGGCTGATGTGCTGTCGCGTAGGGTCAATTATTTGATTATCAAGTTTTAAATTTATATTTAGCCGACAAACCTAAAACAACACTTTAACGAGCAGTGTACCCGGTCAAGACGGAGTTCGCGGTAAGTAGGGTGTCGAACACTAAGAGTGGAACATTAGTCTTATATTCTATTAGTATTTTAACTAGTCTATTTACTGGTTAAACCTATGCTATATACGTTATCTAATGATATGGGGGGTTTCAGCCTGAGAGACTGGCACAGGTTTGGTGGAAACAAATATCAATTCAATACACAATAAACACAAAAGAAGAAAATTAGAAGATAGAAAAGCGGTACAAGCCAAATGATAGAAAACTGTATTAGCCATATTAAATCCAGTTCAATGTCGGTTTGTTTGTTTTAGTGCAATGATTTACTTATCTCGAAGCGGCATATCATTCTTAAGACTTAGGCGGGACATCATCCTAAGACCTAGACACGATTAATCCTGTCACAATTAACGCATCCGCATAAAGCATCCTTTAGTTTAATTATAATCTATCTTAGGGAATCAAAGCAGTGGTGATCCTGTTAAAACCCTAGCCCAACGGGACTTTACCCACTTATTGTTTGACGGTGTTTCATATACTGGTAGTCCACTATTCCAATCTTTATCAGTTAATTAAGAGCATGATTGCTGAAACATAAACGGGTCACCTACCGGTCCAACTAAGCTCATAATTTAAAGACAAAGACAGAACGTTATTTGTGATCCTATTGGTCCAGTAATATTAAACACGATATGGAGAGCTATCCCGGTATCTAGATTACTTGGTCCGTATCACTAGATCCAGTTGAATGATAGGTCGCATATTCAAACACATAAACAAGTATGAGGTGATAAACATAATTAAACAATCAACGATAAATTAAGAAATCAATTTTAAAACAAACCAAACATTAAACTTTCATTAAGATGGCTAATACCCGAGGGTATTAGCCCACAACCATTGTAATTATACAAGCGTAATCAAACAAATCGAACGATTAAGAGAGTAAAAATTACACGATGTCTTCTATGGATTCGTGATCAATGCTTGACCTTGGTGGCTGATCTTCTCTTCTGAAATTCGTCTTTAATGAGTATGGTATAAAGAATATGATATTGCACACTGAAAACTCGTTTTTGAGTCTTCTATTTATAGTGTCTGAAAAAGACTCGATACGCCGTATCTGGCTAGGTTGATACGGCGTATTGGGCTGGATTCCTTGGAGTGCGCGCTACGTTTATAATCAATCAGTGATATCATTCCCAATTTACTTGATTTACTGTATCTTCGAATAGTTATCTTCATGGATACGACGTATGTAGACAGAAGGGATACGCCGTATTGGGAATTGGTCAAACGCGTTTTCTTGTGAAGTCTTGGCGCGGATACGCCGTATCTCTTTTGTTGGATACGGCGTATTGGTCAGAAATTAGCATTCTTCAAATATCTTCGTTTTAGCTCCAAATTATGCGCCTTTTAGCTTGTCTTCACAAAACACTCCTGAATTACTGCATTTATCAACTTTAAAGCAATTAAGTACCAAATAATGCAATAATTATATAAAAGTGGGCAAAACAGATAGGATAAATGATATAATAAAGTGACGTTATTTGATGTCATCAAATATCCCCCCACTTGAATCCTACTTGTCCTCAAGTAGACCTTAGAAAAAGTTTTAGTTTATGAAAATGTTTCCCAACCGAAGTTGAGGATTTTCCGTTTAAGCATCGTTTTGTCCTAATCACCTGTACATAACCAAGCTCCTCACGAAATATGGAAATGAAAACACTCAGATCACTCGACTAATCTAGGGTGCAACATTTGATTGGTACGCTCAATTGCTCAGTCGTGATTAGTTTCGTATCATAGGCTTGGCAAGGATACACATCTCCACCGCTAAAGCTAAGGAGAAACAAGTCAAAAGATAAATTGGGTTAAGAAGGCTTAGGGTTGATCATTCAACAATCTTTCACCATAAGTACCACACCAACAAGGCAGTTGTATCGTACATATATGGACGTAACGCCAGAATAGACATATACGATCCGATCACATCACCGTTTATGTTTATCCAGCGGTTAGGATGAAGAATGATATAGGGTAGGGAGCTTCTAACTTTCACCGAAATTCATCATCCAACAAGGCAGTTGAGACATGCATACATGGCCGTAACAACATAATAGACATGCATGCTCGAACAAGTCCTCGTTCGAGTAGACACTAAGGTTAGTTGCAGGAAAGGGAAGTAAAATGGATGTTAAACAAAATTTATGAAACAAATAGATTAAGCCAACAAATAAGGTACGGTTGCTAGTAACTTTCCCCCGACCGTTCCATGACAAAGACTCAAACATATAGACAGACGCCTCGATCACAGAAATGACAAAGACAACCTAAGTTGGCGTTCCCATAATGGTCAACTTCCCTTACATCCCGCTCTTTACATACTTTTACATAATAAGTGGTGATATCGGCCACTTTTTACAAGACTTTACATCGTTGATTTTTGTATCAACGAATAATCGATCCTTCCAAGTGATTCCTTCGGTATAAACTTCTTTTGAACCGACTATTTTTATTCCTTCTCTCTCTTTTTTAAACATAATAAATCTTGGTTTAATTCCACCGTCTTCACTATCATAATTTGTCCGGATAATCTTTTCCTTGAAACACTTCTTCTTCGGACATGATTCATAATCGCGAAAGTAGCGAAACTTACGAGCTACATATTTTCCCATTGCATTGTGCAATTTCCCGACCATTACAGAGATAGAAAAATTTCACTTTGACACAGGAAATACAAAACTTTACACGAAAGCAACTAGCAACATTGATTAAAATAGGCTTAATCTACACGGTAGGCTAAGGTGCAAAGGTGTAACAAAACATATAATATGGTGTAGAAAAAGAAAGGAATGGCTCAACAGGTTGTTCTAGGGGATTTTACTCTAAAAATGAGAGTAATCAAGGGTTACACGGGATTTAACTAACCAGGGTAGTTAGTTAATTTTACGACATGTAGGCTATTTGGTTTAATCCTAGAAATTTATCAGTTGAACATGTTCCTCCATCTAAATCCATAGTACTAATCATTGCGGTCTCGAGTGATATACCAGGCCAAGTTCTAAAGTCCACTACATCACCGGCACACTCATAATTTTGTGGAATTTTTTAGTAAACAGTTGGAAACGGAATAGGATTGATTCTCACAATATGTATCAAGGGTTATAGTGCGCTAGGTAATGTAACTAGTGATTTTTACAAAAGTCATGCTAATTTTTTTTAAAATTTGGCCAATTTTTAAGCTCGTAGCATGTTATTTTGTAAAAAAGAAGACAAGTACGTTCTAATTCTCCATCCCCTTACTTAAATTATACAACTCCTCGTTGTCTAGATAAAACAATTAAATTATAAGGGAAAACAGAATTAGAACGGAAAACTCCCTGATGTTTTGCTCGTGATAATTCTCCAAGATGAGTTCTTGAGCAAGAAGTGTGTTGACTAGGGCTTCAGCAGCATGCCGCATAAATCAACACATTCCCCATTTTCCAATAATAATTACCATATCATAGTTTCAGCAAGGTCCTGTATAAAATATTAGAAGACAAGTGCAATTTCTATCTCTTTACAATGATACAAGAAAACAATTAAACACACGACTGTACATGGATCAATATGCCGTATCCCAAACCCTAGGATACACCTTATTGTTCCTGTAAAAACAATTAAATACTATATATTAAATATTTAGTTTTTAAAACTGATAACGTCCAGACACGTCTATACGCCGTATCCAAAGGGGTTTAATACGCCGTATAGAGTGTCTGGGAAGACAGACTCGTGCAACAAACAATTAAAATGCGACAAATAATTAAAATGATCAGGTTGTCTCCCAGGAAGCACTTTTGTTTCAGCTGGTCTTTAAGTTTGACCTTTTTCCTTCATCACACATATTTGCCATTAATGTTGCGGTGCTTTTTCATAAACCAATAATCCTGTGATGCTGAACTTACTGCCAGTCTTGATTCTATCACACACAATCAAACCAAAATCACACACACACACATATATATATATATATAAAGCAAAAGGATAATGGCAAAAAAGTTTCATAAGTGTAATATATAGTACAATTCACAAAATATGATAATCAAAGGGGAAAGAGATCAAGGGTTAGGCTGGTCGTCGGCATGAGGGGCTGCGGAGGTGCTAGCATCGCCTGTCCTAGGTCTGACACCCCTCTGGTAAGGCATCCATGAGCTACCGATGAGGGTGCTATCGAATGCCTGATAAGTAAGGCCGCTGGCGTCCATGAGCTGTGTCATGCAGGTAATCAGCCAGGTGGAGACTCTAGACTTCTTAGTGGTAAAACTCTCGACAACTCCTCGCAAGCCTACAACATCACGCCGTAAATCATGCATCTCCTCCTTTATCCTCTCAATCCTATATGACATAGTCCGGGGCTGAGGAGCGGGTGGAGGTGGTGGAGGTGCCTGTGCTGGTGCTGGAATCTCCTAAGCGCCCTCCTCGGCTGTCGGACCAGCCTTATGGGCACCAGCCGCAGCAGCCTGCTGCCTCTCTGGTCCCTGGTCTACACAAGCCCATGTATCTCTATACCTCGTACAAATGTTGAGCCTCCTAAGCTCATGTAGATCAATCAACGAAAGCTCTCGAGTGACTACCTGTAATCCCCTCAATCCCTCGTCACTAACAAGTCCAAAATGCATGGCCATATGCCTAATGAAGTACCCTCCTGAAAACCTAGCCCCGCTCTTCCTCCCCTCAGCATGCCTAAATAGATACTGTACTAATAGATGTGGGACGTTAGTAGTCCCACGGTCCATGTTGCGGAGGTAGAAGAGATCAACACCGATCACCTTCTCAGGTGCCTGTCCCCTACCATAAATACTGTAAGCAATCATCTTATGGCACAGTCTCCTCACAGGGTCTTGAATAAGAACATAAGAAAGGGTGGGGTCTAAGAAGTCTCTGCCAGACGAGATCTCAATCCAATAATCCCTAAGATCCCCCTTTTCGGGGATTAATCTATCACTACCATCCTAGTAGGCTCTAAACCCAGCCTCTGCCATCTCCTGCTCTGTGTGTAATCCCAACGCCAAAATAAATTGTCTCTATGTCATCTTCCTCTTAACACCTCCCAACTGAAAACACAGCGTATCCGCAACATCCAATCCCATCTCTATATCACTCATCCTGCAAGTACTGAGAAACTCTAGGATAAACTCGCGGACCAAAGGTGCTCATATCTCAAATAGTCTCCTCCAAGCGTGACTCATGAACACCTGCTGCCCCTATCTAGAATACACCATCCTCAATCTCACTGCCAAATCCTGTCTCATCTCGGGAGTCAAACCCTAAAAATCTAACACATGAACCCGGTTAACCGGTCTGCTCCATATCGTCTCGAGCCTCTGCTCATAACTATGCCTAATCCCCTTGGTGTACTCCTCAATCTGGTATCTCAGCCAAGGGTGTCTCTGATCAGCAGCGGGTAATGGTGCCATATCTGAAAAATTAACCAGATCAGTAAACAAAAATCATTATGTGTGCGGTCTGATACAGCGTATTCATAGAAGGATACGCAGTATGTATTCAAGAGGATACGGCGTATGGGAGTTAAAACATATACCTTAATATCATATCAATGCGCCGTATCCAATTTATTAGATATGTCGTATTGAGGTTTAAAATTTATTGGATACGTCGTATTGAGGTTTAAAATTTATTGGATACGTGGATACACCGTATTGCTTTTGCAGTTTAAAATCAAAAGGGGTTTTCCATTATTTTACCCATTTTAACCAAATCTTATTATCAATGCTTTGTTCACTGAGTTCTAATATCTAAAAGGAGGGGGAAACATACAATAGTCATATAAACCTTAATTTTAAAAATTTAAACCCTAACCCTAATTCATCATCGAAAAAGAAAGAAGAGAATAGATTGAATCATACCGTTCGATTAGGATGCAAGAAATGTATAGAAACACGGGTTGATTTTCAGGATTAAAGTGCGCGGTGAAAATTTTTGATTATGAGTAAAAAAGTGTGTGTGTAAAATGATTTGGCGTATTAGCTAGGTTTTTATACCCACGCTGGATACGCCATATAAGGATGTGTCTGATATGCCGTATCAGACATTAAATTGATACGACATATAGGTTTAGCTATATACGCCGTATGGAGACCAACTTTTCAAAATTTTAACAAAGTAAAACGTACCTTGGCTTTTGCAATTTTTGTATGAGAACCATCCTTGTAATACCGCTTAGGGTCGAACGGAATGCCAAACGGCACATACAAATTTATAATGAGAAAGAATAGCATTCCGTTTACGTAATAATTCCAGATCATGATATTTACTTTTAAGTTTATGACAAAACTTCCCGTTCTGAAAGTTTTAATAATTTTATCGTGACTTGTTTCAGAAAGCCCATTTGACCCATGTGTAATTTCATTACCCTCTGAAGACTGTATTATATCGATATCATTATCATCATTGTCTTTTTCTGTCTTTAAATCATCGGGATGAAGAACGTCGAAGAGAAATAGATCATTAAAGTGTAAAACATTTTGTTCTTCTTCATCATATTCAGACAAGGATGTTTTATCATTTAAATTAAATTCATCGATATGTTTAGGGTTTACAATTGGTTCAGTTAAAAAATCTGATTTAGACGTTTGAGCATCATTGTAAACAATGGCTGGAAATTCATTTTCAAAATCTTTAAAGAAGTCTAAATCATCAAAATAATCAACAGTAGGGTTGGGTGACGAAGGCATATGGTTTTTATCATTTTCCGAATCCGTTTTTAAATCATTGACAGAAATTATTTTATACGAAAATGAATTTTCATCAAAAATTACCGTGTAATCTTCATCGTCAGATTCGTCTAATGATATTCTGAAGTCTATCTTGTTAGGAGGACATACCGTGGGCTCAGATGGGAGTTCTGTATTAGACGTTAATGTATTATCAAAGACTATGGCTGGGAATTCAGTTTTGAAGTCAATAAAATAGTTGTCCTTATCTTCATAGTTTTCAACTTTCCCGAATGTGGCAGTTTGCCAATTAAACGTTCGACCATGTCTTCGAGCTTTTTCTTCTTCAAGTCTGATGTATTCCTCCATGGTGATATTTGGGTCGTCCATATTTACCTATAATCGACTTGTAATGGAGAAAAAGGTGAAATGGACTAATACGCCGTATTCAGTAAATTGAATACGTCGTATTGAACAATGCAGGAATTTAAAAGGTTAGAAACACTAACAAGAATAAAGATTAACTAATCACTCCCCGGCAACGGCGCCAAAAACCTGATGTGCTGTCGTGTAGGGTCAATTATTTGATTATCAAGTTTTAAATTTATATTTAGCCGACAAACCTAAAACAACACTTTAACGAGCAGTGTACCCGGTCAAGATGGAGTTCGCGGTAGGTAGGGTGTCGAACACTAAGAGTGAAACATTAATCCTATCACAATTAACGCATCCGCATAAAGCATCCTTTAGTTTAATTATAATCTATCTTAGGGAATCAAAGCAGTGATGATCCTGTTAAAACCCTATCCCAACAGGACTTTACCCACTTATTGTTTGACGATGTTTCATATATTGGTAGCCTACTATTCCAATCTTTATCAGTTAATTAAGAGCATGATTGCTGACACATAAACGGGTCACCTATCAGTCCAACTAAGCTCATAATTTAAAGACAAATATAGAACGTTATTTGTGATCCTATTGACCCAGTAATATTAAACACGATATGGAGAGTTATCGATTACTTGGTCCGTATCACTAGATCCAGTTAAATGATAGGTCGCATATTTAAACACATAAACAAGTATGAGGTGATAAACATAATTAAACAATCAACGATAAATTAAGAAATCAATTTTAAAACAAACCAAACATTGAACTTTCATTAAGATGGCTAATACCCGAGGGTATTAGCCCACAACCATTGTAATTATACAAGCGTAATCAAACAATGAAAATCGAACGATTAAGAGAGTAAAAATTACACGATGTCTTCTATGGATTCGTGATCAATGCTTGACCTTGATGGCTGATCTTCTCTTCTAAAATTCGTCTTTAATGAGTATGGTATAAAGAATATGATATTGCACACTGAAAACTTGTTTTTGAGTCTTCTATTTATAGTGTCTGAAAAAGACTCGATACGTCGTATCTGGCAAGGTTGATACGGCGTATTGGGCTGGATTCCTTGGAGTGCGCGCTACGTTCAGATTAATATAAATGCATATATGTCTAGGTTGATACGCTATTGGCTGGAGTCTTTAGAGTGCCGCCTACAGTTTAAATCAATTAGTGATATCTTTCCTAATTTACTTGATTTACTGTATCTTCGTATAAGTTATCTCATGAGACAGCGTATGTAGACAGAAAGGATACCCGTATTAGGAATTGGTATAACCGTTTTCTTGTGGAGTCTTGCCGGATATACTGCTAGCGTTGGCCGCAATCTCTCTTTGTTTGGAAGACGTATATTCGGTCAGAAATTAATCTTTAAATATCTTCGTTTTAGCTCCAAATTATGCGCCTTTTAGCTTGTCTTCACAAAACACTATTGAATTACTGCATTTATCAACTTTAAAGCAATTAAGTACCAAATAATGCAATAATTATATAAAAGTGGGCAAAATAGACGGGATAAATGATATAATAAAGTGATGTTATTTGATGTCATCAACGGCGTCTGGATTAACCGAATTAAAAAAAGCCCTAGAAGATTTGGCGAGGCGACGGCGTCACAATTTACAAGCTACGCCATCACGGTCGATTTCCTATATATACAAATCCTAATTTTGTGTTTTAAAGTGTGGAACTTGGGAGAATTCGTAGGGTATCTTAGAGGGCCGATTTTTATCAGCTTTTAGGTCGTTTTTAGGGTTCTCAAACCCTTTTGTTTCCACCAATTACTCCATGATTAATTAAAATGAAGATCTTTCATCCTTTAATCTTTCAAATGTCTATGTATTGTTTGATTATTTGTTCTTTGCTTTCAATTAACATGCTAGGCTAAATTAATTAGTGTTTGCTTATGATTGCATAAAACTTAGTTTGTAAATCCTTTTACTATTGCTTCTTATTGATGAGTGTGCGTGTTAGGCTCTAGAAAACTAGCTTCTTAATTGCTTGCGAAGACGTCTAGGGAAACGTGATTGTGTAGAAAGGATACCATCGCAATAGTCTTCATACTACCTTGCCCTAATATGGTTGATCACCTTTTAAGTGTTTAAATGCATGTAATGTACTCTTAGGGGCCTTGTAATCGTCTTCATACTACCTTACTTGTGTGTTGCCTTAACGGAATATTACATAGCCGACGGGTTCGTGTAATTCGTTTATGAATTAGGAAATACTTACACACTATATCACAAGGGTGATGGGCAATAAGATTAGGAGGATCAAACTAAGGAGTAGTGCATGATTAAGTGAACACGTTTATACCTATACGAGTTTCCACATAGTTAGTTTAGATTTAATTTAGTTTATTAGTTTACTTAGTTCAAAACAAAACCCCCTTCAAACTCGAGATTTTACTTGCTTTCATAAAATATAAAAATACAAAAATAATCTTCTCTCAACCCTTAGACCTTAGTTATATTTAGTTCGAGCCTTCACAAACTATTCCCCTAGAGAACGATAACAACCCCCGAGTCTTTCCTATAATACACTGCAACGATTAGGTACTCTGCCTAGGGAGTTGTAAAACTTTTGCGTTTACAACAACCGCATCAGATGTCATGTATTCTTATTTTCTAGACTTTTTTAATATTTATGTGTGTTATTATTATTATTATTATGTCAAAGTTTGCTTTTGTATTATTTTGTCACATGATGATGGAGATTATGTTGTCATTGTATGAGATGGCCTACTTATTGGGGTTGCGTCATTCTAACTCAACTTAGAAGCTTGCTTGAGACCATATATGATCGACATCTATTTTCCAGGAAGTATTATCTTACCTTTTTTCCCTATTTCCTTTACTTTAAAGTTAATTTTTCACATTAAGGACAAAGCAAATCTTTAGTGTGGAGGAGGAAAGTAAATAGGAAAAATAATCTTGATTTTTAAGTTTTAGTAATTTTCAGGCTATTTTTAAAATTTTAGCGTAATTTTTAGTATAGAAATATCGTTGTTTGCACTCATTGTTCTGGTTATTTTCACACGTAAAGTTGTAATATATTAAAAATAACTTGATCATTTCAACGGTAAAAAATGGCAATTTGAAAATTTTGGACGTGTCTCGATTAGTAAAGCAATCCGTTTTAGGATCGATAGCATTGCTTGCACGTTTTATAGCCTTTCCACTATAAAGTGAGATTTTGAGCCTTTATTAGAAGCATATCTTTCATGCTTGAATTCTATTTCTGCTATGAGTGTGTCGGTGATCAAATTGATTCTAGAACTTGTGCTTGTTATACATTACGAATTTCGTAGTGAGATCACAATTTTTTTGTGATATAAGTAAATTTAAGTGATAAGAGGTAATTTAGGATTTCACCAAATGGCCTTCCGTTTACGTATTAAATGATTTTAGCTAGTCACACCGACTAGTTAAGCACTTATATGGACCCATTTGTTAGCGTTCGCTTTTAAAGCTAGATACCCCTAGTTTAACCTTTGAGCCATTCTTTTCTTCTAAATAAATCCAGAAAAATACAAAATATTATACACGTTCAAACCTTAGCCTAACCTTTTAATGAATTGTTGCTAATTGCTTGGTTGTTGGAAGTTTGTGATGATCGTTAGTGGCCACACTTTGATTTTTTTTTATGGTACGCTCAATCAAAGTGTGGAGGTGAATAAATGAAAGAAAGAAGGACAAAAAAGTGAATAAAAATGAAAAAAATGTATAAATAGCCAATGTGTTATATGTTTATGAAGATGAAGGAAGATGAAGTATTGTAAGATATTGATTAGCCAATGTGCTAAGACGTGATATATTTATATGGTGATCGATGAGGAAATGAGGAATAATTGGCGTTTATGATCATTTTTTGGGTTTGCGGTTTGTTTATAACTAGCAACTTGGGTGTGGATTTGATTTAATTTCATATGGAGAACCAACACATAAAATATCCCATGTCTAATTCTCACCCTTATATTAACCCGAAGCCTGTACATTACAACCCAATAAAAATCCTCTTTGATAAATTTACTTGGTGCTCACGCCCCCATCGATTTTGTTTTGATACTTGCACAAGCCTATGGTATGATGATTCGTCTGATGAGTATATATAAAATACTAGGCAAATCCAAATTCTTCACCCTTGACAAAGGGAAAAAAGTCAAGACCTACTTAGAAATAAAATATCACCATAGTCTAAACGGGCTCAATTACCACAGATCTATGAACTACTTGGGAGCAGATGTCTGGTGGTCTTCGGGATTTTCTAGCAAGGAAGAGTCCAACATATCATCATTATCATTATGAATCTCACCCCCATCAACATTCAAGTCTAAAATCTGATAATCCGTGGAAATAATTGAAGGTCCTTGAGACACGACCAATACGTTTAAAAAGGGGCATGAACCATCGTCTCAGCTGTGGCTTCCGAAACCATTATTTGATGGGATCCATTGGCCGAGGAATAACATTGTAATCCCATTGACGCATCAACCATAAGTGCCTGAATTGAAGGAGCCAAAGAACTAGGTTGCGAACCAGCAGCAACTACAAAAGCTTCATAAATAACCAAATACAATAATGCATCCTTTTTCTTTTTCTTTTCACCTCTGGTACGGAAGGCAGCCAAAGCATCATGGAGAAGAATCTCGCGGTCCCATAAATTGGGAACACAGGAACCACCTCTCTCAAAATATACGGGCACAGTGAGTTCTCCCTTCTCCGTCTGATCCGAGGGCTGCAAAAGGCAAAATTCTATCTGACGGTCCTCCTCTTCGTGACTCCCTTCCAAGGTTAAGGAAGCCATGAGAAGCTCAATAGACCGAATTATTTATAGACTCTAAATCCTCGAGAAGAGGGCAAGGACTACCTTCAAGTCTCTAACAACAACTGATATTTACCTCGCAAGCCCCCCATCACCAATCATACTGCTCTAATAATCCTCCAAGTCCGCCTCGTCCTACCGTCCATACTGTGCCAAATTCTAGCTTTGCCAACATGCACAAAATCCCTTCTCCAATTTCCTAAAACAAAATGTCCTTCCTAAGTCTCGAACTAGCATCTCATAAGATATCCTTTTAGATTTCATACAACATCCAAGATGAAAAACCATGGCCAAATAACTATCTTCTTACAGCCACAACTGTCAGTGTGTAGGGAAAGAGCTCCATGTCCATGTCAATATCAAGGGAAGCAAGACGGTCATCTAGCTTCATGGCCTGTTCTTAGATGCGCTTGGCCTGAGTATCTTACACTATCATAAATTATTTCCTCATTTCCTCTTCACCCTTGATTTGGCTCTTTAGCTCATCACGCAAAAGTCACATGAACCATACACTTACCCAATTAGTTTAACGTTCTTACGGCCCCAACCCAGACAAGCTCTTCCACCTTAACAGTTGCCACAGAATCCAACTCTAAAACATAACCACGGAGCCCAACATCCTTCGTGAAATCCCTTTCCAGCTTCTCCAAACAAGATTTCAAATCAGCAATCTCTCTATCCTTTCTTTGAATGACCTCCTCCCGCTGTAAAAGTTTTTTCTATAGACGTTCCATCTTATCTATCTCATGCTCATACCAAAGTTAAAGCTCGAAGCTCATACAGGCTTGACGAGCAGCACTAATGCTGAACTGATCAAGAAATTCCGCATCAGGCAAGTTGCTGAGAGATGCCCAGTAACCCGGAAGAGGAATGTGATCAATGAAATTATGGCATACAATGTCATCATCCAGTTTAAAATCATTTGTGATATCCCAATCACTAACATACGCATCCTTAGCCTTAACAGAGTTAATAGTCTACGACTTATAAAAATCATCAACGAGGGAAACATCACTCGGAGCAGCAAAAGAAGTACATGCTTCATGAACTAGAGTGGAAGCACTGGCCACGACCTTAGTTTGCACAGGTAGCGTGGTTGCAACGGACTATTATAGTAAAGAAAATAGCTTAGTGTTCAACGGCTCAATGAGAGGAGAATCCGAGGAAAGAACAAACTTTTGAGTAGCATGTCAAGTACCAGTATCTGTTGGTTTGTGCTCATGTCATACGGATATTTATACCTGTTGGGATATGCTCATGTCATATGGATATTTATACGGCTAGGAATACGTGGGCCTACGGGGGTTACACACGTATACACTTAGATATCACTCTATTAGTATATGTACTCGATTTATTATATACGTAATAATACTTGATTAATGTATATCATAATATAAGTGTATATTTATTATGTATATTGATATTCCAACGATAGAATACTAACGGTCGTTAATTAGTTCGTTTACGAATAATTAACTATAAGGCTTTTTAATTAATGTGTAATTAAATGTAATTTTACATAAATATTAGAAAAGTCAAAACGTCAACACTAAGGGTATGTTTGGTGTTGGTTCGGCCGGCCTAGGCTAAAAGAGAAGAGAAAACCATATTATCCACAACATGGAAAATGTAAACTTGAGGGCTCAATACTTGTATAAAATAAGATGATCCCGCTAGCTCATTGTTCTCATCCCTTCTTCTCTCTTGTCTTTGGTGGTCGACGAAATAAACTCCCCTATGGGAAAGGAGTTTTGAGTTCGACTACATGTAGTATTCTTGAGCGTTGGTTCGTGAAATTAGCATTCGGTTGATATTGGTTAACGTGTAATGTGGATACATGGAAGAGTTATAGCTTTATTAGTAACTCAAATGGTATCGGTATTAGCTCCGGGTTTTAATAACACGGCTTATTTCTCAAGAAGCTCGTGCTTGAATTTAGCTTGTTTTTTGCTAAAAGTTACTCTTTCCATTTATGTTTTATGGTTAAATTATAGTTGCTATCATGATTAAATTCCGTATTGCGTAGTCTCATGAATATTATATGATAATATTAAGGTTATTAATAATCATTTCCAATAGTGTATCAGCATCCTAATCATAATAACTTTAAAAACATAAAAAGGTAAAAAGATTAAAAATGCATATTTGGTGTATATTTCTTGCCTTTTATGTGAAATTTGATTTAAGAAATTATTTAGTGAAATATTTTTTCCTAATTAATCACATAAAATACGGAAATAAATATGCTATATATTTTGTGAATATTATTTTCTTTTTATGTGAAATTTTATTTAGAAAATTATTTAGTAAAATAGATTTGCCCTAAATACGACATAAAATATGGAAACATGAATATTTACTTGCCTTTTTATGTGTCATTTAATTTAGGAAACTATTTAGTGAAATATTTTATCCTAAAGGAAACAAAATATGCAAATGTTTTTACATTATTTGCAATATATATTGTTGCTTATTTATCTTGTAAATAAACTGTCAACCATGGGTTACGTGGATGTAAACCATGGATATTAAGCTTAATATATATTGTATGCATGCTTGTTTAGTAAGGTATGCATGAAATCTTTGTTACGTGAATTAATTGTTTAATTACAAAAGCTGGGAAGACTTTTGTTAAATTCTTGTTTAATTACATGCATTGATTATGTTTAGTATGATAAATTGTTTGAATTGGTTTTGCATGATTATATTTATGATGTTTTTATATATATAATATGCAAAAATGATTTTCAAAAATTAATATGGACTAAAAGCACTCGATTAAAATGCTTATTGTATATATACTGATATGTACACTTTGCTAAATCATGGGCTATATAAGTAAAACTTGTATAAAATGTTCTTGCACGTATCTATAACGCATGGGTTTAGTGGTTTCCGCAAGGGAACCCGCGACGAAACAACGCAAGAATAAACAATTTTACATAAATATTTTAAACAATATTTTAAGTATTTCTTAATCGTTACTAAAGTATCGATTTTTTCCTGTGAAATTAACTTTATCCGGAGAAAGATCAACTTATACATGTAAATAATGTAACATGGTAACCCCAAATTTATAAACCCTAATTTAATAAATTGGGCATTTGGTATTATAAAAATTATGGGATGTACTAATTATGATAAAAGGTTATAAAACAAAAATGAAATATTTTAAAAATTACTAGTGTTTATAAGCGTTTTGTGCATCTTCCTTAAACACAATTTGTGTAACACTTGATTTATCAAATATAAACCCTAAAATTAAGGTCATATGTCCATCCAAGTAGAAATCACTTGAGTTTTGTTTTTTACCTCTAAAGACAGTCCATACGTAAATTGCCAAACAAGGTAAATATCAACAATCGTATGGTCAGACCTAAGACTGTATAATTACTGATTTTGTATTGGACGACTTATATCGAGTATAGGTATTATCCAAAACTTCGACCCGAGGCATTAAGATGTGGTTAAACATGCTACTGACATGTCTAATTCTGGATTAACGATAGCCTTGTTGTGGTGCCGCATAAAAAAGCTACGAGTGCACATGTTTGGCAATTATCTCCCGCTATTACCTATCTCGAGTTTACCATTCTAGTAACTATCAAACTGACATTTAAAGGTAGAACCTTCAAGTTGGATCTTAGACCCTTGTAAAAATTAATTGTTTATTTATATAAACATGGGTAGTTAATTTTTAAGGGGCGGATTATCAAAAATACTTAAAATTAACTTTGCACGTTATTTTAATGTATTAATGCAACGAATATCGTAAACAAAGTTTGCTCTTACTTATGGAAGACAAACCGTATCTAAATTTTCCTAAGGAAAAGAAAGACTATTTCCTATACTTTTTACTTATCCAAAAGTTATCAAAGTATATGAAAAGAATATCTTAAATTCCTATTCGAGACACATACCAACTTAACATGTTAAGGTTAATTGACTTAAATTATTCTTTAAAGATTGTTTCAATATCCTTATTTGGTTTTGAAATCTTTGAATCATAATAAGAAACTTGGATAACTAGAGAAATTATGTCTATAGCTACCAAGATTAAAATATCTTGTTGTAAACAAGACATATTTATGAGGTTTGATTGGAAGACAGAAATGTCACCACAATACTGGAAAAGGCAATAACTAGAGATCTCGTGTCTATAACTGTTTCCATAAAACCAGTAAGAGACGCTACACACCCTTGGTGTAAGACGTGATGAAGGAGTGAATTGCAATGCAATTTTTCAAGTTAATAAATAGCAATAATGTATAGATATTCAATAAATGGAAAGATAAATTGCAAATTACTTTCACTAGTGAAGGAACACCCACACTATTGTCAGATCCAGTGGGAGTAATGCATTTTATAAACGAAAATGACAAACTTACGATGTTGTCAAATTCAGTCAAAGTTATGAGCTGTTTCCTAATAAGCATCCTACTTTATTTCTGGCTTGGATTGAAAAAATAAATTACTTTACAAGTGTGAAACATCTTAGTAAGAATCACCGTATATTATCTTTGATAAGTTGTTGCCTTTGAGATGTCACTTCTGATTAATGTTATCTTTGAGAGTTATGCATGATTCCTTATTAATAGATGGAGTTCTATATACACTAGCTATAAGCTTGACACTGCCATGTTGTCGATACAAACAAACTAACTAGTGTGGTGTTGTTTTATGCAAAGAAGTTGTACCCTGCACAAGTGAGAGAAATCTTTATTATGTGCAAGGAACAACTTAGAACAATATGACTAATAGTTTCTTGACTGCAAAGTAAGAAAACTATTAATCTACTAGGACTCCTACACATGTAATGTATGTAGCTTTATTAAGAGAATATGTCAAGATAAAAAGGTAAGATACATGATTATGTTTTCTTGGAAATCATAAACATAGAGTTTGAGATTAACTTGAAATTACTATTGAGGTCATATGTCGGTACTCATTTTACTTTAGTTTAACAATTGTTATGTCTTCTTGTTAAGACATGTACATTAAGTCCTTTACTTGTGAAAAGACTTGCAACGTAAAGCAAAATGTTAACTTTTTATGTCTTCATATTAAGACATGTATATAAAGTCATGGACTTGGTCAAAGACTTATAAAGACTAGTAATATATTGGATGTTTATGTCTACTTGTTAGTACATACACATTAAGTCATTGAC